>JFBX01000616.1:70037-175005 GCA_001563135.1 Colletotrichum simmondsii | reverse complement strand
CCCCCCCCCCCCCCCCCCCCCCGCCACGTTTGAGCATTCCAGCCGTTAGTGACGTGACTACGTGTACCTACCTGCATGATCCCATGAAATTGGCGGGCTACTCGGTGAATGGTGTCGCGGGATCGCGGTTCTGTTCAGCGCGGGAACCTCAAGGCCGTGATAATTAATACCCTATACATTGTACCAGCCGTTAGAGAAGCAAATGCCCCCGTGAGATTGCCTCCAGGGAAGTAAGGGAATGATCGCTTCCTGTTGGGTTTGTAGCTGCAACAGTGCCGCCATAATTCAAGATTTTACGCGGCGATTACATGCAAACTTCAAGATTCTTTGGCTTGTAAAATACTTCATACGCTTTCCACAATCAATCTATACATACTTTACCTTGTTTCATTGTTGCCTCAAAGCTCATATATTGCGCGAAAGAAGTCTCCAATCCTTGCTCGTCGGACTCCACTGTACAAGTCGGCAGAGAGACTTTAAGGTCCATTGTTACTTTTGTACATATATTTGGCTGATTTATCTTCTCTTATTGGCATCGACTTTCGTGAAGTAACTAATGCGCATATGCTGAGGACATCATAGTGGAAATCCAGAGGATCAATGTACTAAAGACTTATGCTGAAAATAGCCAGTACGCAGTTCGAGGCCACTTTTGTGTATTAAGCCATCGTAGTGGGAACGCATGACTGCTACTTGCTATTTAACGTTGCTGTTTCTGGTAATATGCATCTCGCATGCTCACGCCGGCAACATAATGTTTGAACATCCGAAGCGAGGCCATCATCAGAGTTGTCTCCCAGAAGAGGACAATCACAAATTTACGAGGTTGTGGAGATAACTTTCAAACTCGGGCCAGGAAAATCTCAAACCCCTCAGTTGCTAGAAGTGGATCTAAACGGTTAGTTGCGATGAATGTGGCACAGGAGATTGCATCGTTCACACGCATTGTATGACCGCGAGATTTACACATCTGAGGTGCCACAATGGCTCGCATTATGATTGACGGAGATGATGCATGGTGCCCGCATTGATTCAAAGACACATGCTTTGTGATTGGATCGCGACGAGCCAAATATTCCAATGACACAAGCATCGGAAATGCGCTGTTTTGATTGATTGGCATGTCAATATGTTTCGCTGATACTATGACCGAGAGGCTAATGCAGGCGACGCAGGAATTCGTTTCCCCGCTGTCGATCTTCAGCGGCTTCAACTACCAGGCCCAAGCGTTTTGTCTAGATACGAGGAATGGGGCCTAAGCATCGGAAAACACTTGGGCTGATTGGTGCTTACGCCGCGAACTGCAAAAAGGTTTCGTTCTCCAACTGCAAGTTGCCTGTAATTCCAACAATGGGCGTATCTTCTTCTACAGGTGACCACGATTCTAGATCATCCACAATAGTAGCCTCCGTAAGGTAGTCATGGATCTGGAGTACGGCAACGTAACAACGATGAGGCCGAATATATAATATACTCAAGGTATTCCCCAAAGTTGACCTCACTGCTCAGCACCCTTTCAGCAATATTGTCAGCAACCTACATCGCAATCCAATATTTTGTTTGTTCACCGGAAGAATCGTCATACCTTCTTCTCCCATAATGGCGTTCACTATCATTCAGGCTTCTGTTATTGCCTTTCTAGCCACTATGAGCTTGGCAGCCCAGATATCGAACACTGCCGTACCTAAGCCTTGGAGCAATTTCAACAACAATGGCGTGTTCTATCCAGAACAGACCGCGACTAGCTGGAGAACTCTATACGGCCGGACTCTTCAGCTACCTGACCAGTCTCTGCTTCTGTCTTGGGAAGACTATGACCCCGCGGCAACTTTGACTTACTTTCCCATCTACAAGTCAGAAGATGGCGGAGCGTCGTTTACTGCTTTCTCCAGAGTCGACGATCAGGTTAATGGCTGGGGAAACTGGTATCAGCCATTCCTCTACGAGCTTCCACAGCCGTTCGGGGGGTTTTCACAAGGCACCATTCTCCTGGCCGGCGTCTCTACGCCACGCAATCTCTCACAGGCGTACATTGATTTGTATGCCAGCACCGATCAAGGAAAGTCGTGGACATTTGTCAGCCATATAGTCTACGGCCCTGGTCCGGAGACAATCGCCCAGGGGGACAAGGCAGTCTGGGAGCCTTTCTTGCTGATGCATGAAGGAGAGCTTGTGTGTTATTATTCCACTCAAGTCGATCCCGATCACAATCAAAAGCTTTCTCACAAAACAACCAAAGATCTGCGCCAATGGAGCGAAGAAGTCGATGATGTCGCCCAGGCAGACGCAGGAGTGCGGCCCGGCATGGCTACAGTGGCATATAGCCCCATCTCACAAAAGTATGTCATGACTTTTGAATACTGTGGCGGCCCTATCGCTGGCGGATGTCCAGTCTACTACAAGGTCTCCGACTCTCCTCTGAACTTTGGCTCTGCCGACCTTCAGCCCATTATTCCTGGTGACGGCCAGCTGAATCCTAATGGGAGCCCGTTCGTCATCTGGACTACGGAGCCTGGAACAAATGGCACGAGTGGTATTTTCATTGCCAATGGAAGTAGTCGTGAGGAGGTGTTTGTGAACAGCGATGCCGTCGATCCAAACGGTTGGAAGGTGGTCAACGTCGGGCAGTGGTCAGCTTACTCCCGAGAACTTCGCATCATCGCCACCCCTGAGTCTGGCCCATCAAACGGAAATTCTAGACTTCTTCTCACGAACGGGGGAAACGTTGGCTGCTCTGGAGATTGCTACAACTACGTTGCTAATGGTGTAGTGGATATACCCACCTACCATACCTAGAGAGGTGCCAGCCGAAGCAAGGAGACAATCTTGAATTTAATCGATTGATTCGTAGAACCTTGAACTCTCCAGTACAAGTGCATCCGATATCTCTGTTTGCGTAGCTCTTACAAACTATAGGTAGTAATCTTCCTAAAAGTATCGAAGTGTACGAGCTCATGTACTGAAAGTTTTCTTCATAAGATTTGTCATGTAAACCGCTTAGCAACATCATGCGATGTGATCGAATATTTTGCGAAGCTCCAGATCGTCCAAACCGCGAATTATTTCATATGATTTACTGATGAGGATGCAATCAAGTCTGCAAGAACCAACTCATCAATGTTGAGAGAAGCCTGTGGCCTCATTCAGTAACGTGGGACCCGGCAGGTCGATGCCAATATTTTCTAACCCAACTTTTCCAGCTTCCTGAATTGTATTGACACTTCAAATATAACTCTATTTCTGTTTATCATGCTTGAGCATAGATCTCAATCTCTAAAGGAAATGCTGACGACTTATCAACAACGGTCGGACAAATGTCTCAGCCGTCGCTTGCTCGTGAGGCCGAAGTTGGCGTCAGCCCTGGTTATCCATCTCCTTTCCGTCTCTCATCTTTCTGAATGTTCTTCTTTTTCAAACACTACTATGTTGCTTCAGCATTTCGATGCCATCCTGATCATTGATCAACCATCAGATGGTCTCCGTGACTATCCCCCTCAAGCTACCAGTCGTTCATTCGTCCTTTACTACCTACTCATGAGTGTGATCTCGCGGAGTGGTCGCGATTGGGTATCAACATTTTCCAATTCCGTAAAGAGACTACGATTCAAGCAACTTTCTGTTTTCATACCCTTTCTTGACTGTTTGTCGTAGTGTCTCCGCCGCTCCGGGAACAGGCCCGGGCGCTGGGGTAAGGGCGCTTGGCAACGCTAGTGGACTAGTGGAAGTACGTACGGAGAAAACGTCTTTTCTGGGATTCCATCCCCGTTTGCTCCCCACAACCTCAAGCTGGCTGTCGAATCAAGATGATGCATTCATCACGTGCCTGGCGGTGCCAATGACACCCTGCTCAAATGAGCACAATGGCCCACGCAAGACGAATGAATGTAAACGACATGATAAGAGCACGTGGCCGGTAATGACCGGGCCGATGGCCAACTATGATTGTATATAACGAGGAATTGGCAGCTTATAATAGCGAATGCAAACATCTCTTGTTGCACGGCACAGAAAAGGGACTACAATGGCACCCATCAAGCTTGGCTTGATATGCCTCGCGGCACTCCTGGTTGAGGGAAGTTCGAGATTCCTTGCGCCAGTCCAAGACATCAACTTACCGGCCAGTGAATCTGCTGAGCACCCTCTTGAACACTTGGGCGCAAACGGCCCTTGGTTCGCAGGTACATCTATCCATTTGACCTTCGACTCGATGGTTCAACGCCGCTTACCTTCGATCGCTTGTTAGGACCCAACGTCAACAGGATCTCATCCGAAATCCCGGAGAATTGTTACGTTGACCAAGCGGCGTATGTTTCTCGGCATGGATCGAGATACCCAGACACTGGCGCTTACAATGGATGGGTCTCGATGCAGGAACGAGTCAGTAGCACCTTTGTCCGCCATCTAAAGCATGTTCGATAATAGCTGAAATTTCATTGTGCAGTTTCATGCTGGAAACTATACTGCCTCTGGCAGCTTGAGCTTTCTGCCGCGGTGGCGAACAGCGCTAACTAATCCATCCACTCAAATTGCTAATTTGAGTCCAACGGGCTACAAAGAGGCTCATGATCTTGGATACACTTTGCGAACCAGGTGAGTTCTGCTCGATAGCATCCAAACTCAACAGAACACCTGTGCTAATCGCGTTAGATATCCCGGCCTCTACACTGAAGGCGAAGACTTCATGGTCTGGGCTAACAACTACTCTCGAGTCCTACAGACTGCCAAGTTGTTTGTTCGCGGTTTCTTGGGAACCAATGCCACCTTGCTCGGTGATATCGTGTCCGTGACATCTCGAGGCTTTGCCGCTGGCATTGGTGACTCATTGGCGCCTTCTGATATGTGCCCAGCTTTCAAGGACACGGAGGGAGGCGACTACGTGACTGCGTGGAATAACGTCTACATTCCTCCAATTCTAACCCGCCTGCAAGCACTCATCAATGGAAACCTCACACTTACGCAAAGTGATGTGTCACAAATACCCTATCTTTGTGGTTTCGAAAGTCAGATCACCGGCCGCCTCTCACCTTGGTGTGATATCTTTTCGGACGAAGAATACCTTCAGTACGAGTACTTCCAGGACCTTCGCTACTACTACGGAGTCGGCCTTGGTACCGATGTGCCTCAGACCATGATGACCCCCTACCTAAACGCATTGATGGACATATTTGTTCAGGGGCCTTCGGTTACCGGCAAGCGCGAAGACGGGAGCACTTTCAATTTACCAAAGCTTCTCGTCTCCTTCCTCAACGATGGACAGCTCAACCAGTTAGTAGCCGCTTCAGGGGTATTTGACAAGCAGCAGCCTCTTTCAAGTACGGAAAAGGACGATAGCCGCCAATTCGTCAGCTCTCGCTTCACAACAATGCGGGGAACTATTGCATTTGAGAGATTGAACTGCGCCGGGGCTATAAACGCTACACATGGCAACTTCACCAACGTTGCCCGCCGGAATCCAACGAACAGAAGATCAACCTGCACGCAGCCATCACCCCCGATCCAAGACAGCTGGAATGCGACATATATTCGCATTCGTCTGAATGATGCTGTCTACCCAATACCTACTTGCAACAGCGGTCCTGGTTCTTCTTGTCTGCTGGAGGATTACAAGCAATACGTCGCCAAGAAACTTGAGGACCAAGGTAATTGGATCCAGAACTGCAACGTAACCACACCTGGAGCACCAACAAAGGTGAAAGGTGCAAGTTTCTACACCGACCTTAGCAGCCCTTGGTTGAGCCATGTCGCTCCCTGAGGACGAGATGGTTAGGACCGAATTTGGACAAGCTTATTTCAATTCAATGTAATTAGGATGTCTTCAATTCATTCTATAATCAAATAACATCTCTGGAAATTCAGCATAAGTGTTCAGATGCTTCACGGTCTCATATCCTTATTGTCAAGTGAAAGGCAATATTCGAACCCTCTACTCTCCTATTTGACATCCTAAGTGTTTGTTACTTGAGTTTCCGTGACCTACAAAAAGCAAAAGGTATTTTGAGAACTGATGCTAGATAATGGAGTTGAGCACTGTTCGGTGCTGTAGCCATCATCCATACAATATTCTTGCCATGGATGCTACCTTGCCAACATGTCCTCCGCCCATCGAGCTTAACTGCAAGAGCGATGAAACTTCGACTGGCTTCTCTGCATTATTACCTTACTCTGATATGCATTACTTTGTTTGTATAAAAATCGTACCTCAACTCGCGTTAGCTTGCCATCGACGATACAAGTTTGTACCCAATCAGCATACCGGCCAATCCAAACAATGAGGTAGCATTTAAGTCATAGTCACCCACTCATCGGCAGGTTAACACGCCTCGTGTTCATAGCTTTCGACTGTTGTGGCTTCTCTCTTCAAGTTTCACCACGCTCCTGCCGCTTGTTGTCTTTCCGTATTATCTCGTCCCTGCCAGATGATTCCAACAAAGTTGCGAGGCAAAAGATCCCGACTCCCTATAGAGAGAGGGAGGAGCGAAATTCTGCTTTTATGTGACCTCATACATAAGACTCTTCCGACAAGCACGATTCAAGTAATTAGCGAATAGAGTGACATGTTACATTAAAGCTTTGCCAGCGCGTCTTTCTGTCACACTCATGTTCATCGGTTGTCAGGCTTATCGCCTTCCTTACTCGTTTGAAGTCGGTCTCAGCCGATAAGGTTGTAAACGCGGACGCTGATCCTAACGTCATTCCCCACACCTTCTGAACTTTGACATAATGATCGCCGTGGGGTAGCGACAATGGATCAGGACTTCTGAAATGTGGGCTTCAGGCTGACGATTGTGGCCAGTGAAGCATTCAAATGAAAGAAATGGCGATAGTTGCGTTGCTACGGCCCTGTGATATGCAGCGAAAAATTCAAACTGGTCTTTTCCGTTCGCTAATGCATCAGTTCTATGATTCCCAAGTGAAATCTACACCTTCACTATCCACATACGCCGGGGGCAGAGGAGGCCATGGGCAAACTTTGTCCGAGTCACGTATACATACATTCAACCACTCAGAAACATTCATCTTGAGCGATCCTATTGGGTGCTATCTCAAGTTTGATTCCGAACTTCTGCTTGTAACCGAGATTCCGATGTGTTTGAACCAGGGACCGTTACGACTCGCACGTGGGTGATGTGCCAAGAGATCCCACGTTGACGAGGTACCAGGGTCCTGGTGCTTCCTGTGAACTCAATCAACCACATCGTTAGCGTGCTTTTTTATCAAAAGGCAAAAAGCTTCGTCCGAGTTGCTTGAGTAGAACTCTCTCTAAGAGCTAATGCTGTTATTTGAGTTAATGTCTGATGTTCCCCTCCCAGCCAACAAGGTATTGGGTTCCCTTACATGCATGTTCCTGGAGAATAGTTGCTCAGACTCAATTCATATCCCGAAGATCAAAGGCCGCGATCAAGCAAGATCTACATAGTTCAATACTATCATCGTCGAATCGCCTCATTCTGGCAGCCACCTTCATAGTCATCTTTTGACTTTCACTCAATTCCGACGGTCAGTGCATTGACGCAGACAGCCTGTTCGACGCAAATCATCCACGTGCGATGACCCACCCAACGAATAATGTCTTGAACATGGCGGAGCAACTGACTAGTTCATGGCAGAGTTAGGAAAACTTAATTTGTGATGTCGCGCGAGCTGAATACTGCTTGTTGTAGCTCGACTCGCCCACTACCATGCATAAGTAACGTCGACTGCACCCTCTTATGTCAGTTGCCTGTCATATGATGCATGGTACACTTGTGTCAACTTCTTGAGCCCTCTCACCTACATTTTTGTTATCAGCGTGAGAACTTCATCTCCTAGTCATTCGACACGCCTAAAATCATGGGCTGAGGCGCAGACTCTTTCGTTTCTGCAGGCGTAAAGTGTCACTTGTCACTATCTGCAGAGTACCGACCATCGTCACGAAGTTTGCGGCATCCTGGATTCGATTTGTTTGACGCATATGTCGCGACTATCATAGTCTTGTTGGCGGCTATAGGAGCGCATACCATGGCGGATAATATGGCAGGAGCACTTGTTGGTTCGACGGTAGCCATGATATGTGTCACTACACTGGTTGTCTCGATACGAATGGCTGTTAGAACAAGTCTGAGAACTTACGGTCTCGATGACGGTATGTGACGTGTGAGAGAGAGTAGGATTCGACCGAAATCACTAAGTCGTGTATAGTTCTCATTACCGCTAGCTGGGTACGCCAGATCCGTTCGACCAGACCTACTCTGCGCAAAAGTTGATAAGTGTTGTTTTATAGGTTTTCGCGATGGGCATGTTCACTGCGACCATGATCTGTGAGTAAACGCCTAACCATGACCTAGCAATTTACTTGACACGTGCAGCTGTCGAATGCTAACTAGCATGCGCAGCGGCTCATTCAGGATTTGGCAGGCATCGCCATGATGTCAGTATTTCAGAATACGAGCAGTTCCTCAAAGTGACCTATCATCTCTGCGGCCCTGAAGATAGTTCATAGTAGCTGACCCGAAGAAAGTTGACTATCGCGACTTCGGCAACGTATAGCTACGGTCTGGCTCTCGCCAAAATGTCCTTCGCCGTTCTCTACATACGAATGCTACCAGATCGAAGACTCGTGATGATGAACAGGGCCATAATTCTCTTCCTTTGCGGTCAGGCCATCGAAGAGAGTCTCATTCCAATACTCCAATGTAAACCGATTGCGAAAGCCTGGACGGTAGGTATGGAAGGGAGCTGTCTTGACCTCCCGGTTCTGTGGTGGAGCGGCGTAAGTGAAAAGTCTAGTCTCGACCCTGATGTCGGTATGTGAGTGAACAAGATATCAAACTGACTGCTGGATATATCAGTTTGGATTCAATCTCTGCACCGACTTGATCTTATTCATACAGCCAATTCCTACATTATGGAAGTTGCAACTGCCGCTAGTGAAGAGACTTGGCCTCATCGCCATGTTATCATTGGGTTTATTGTGAGTGCCACATGTATTCTTGAGTTTCGCAAGTTGCTTGAAGGAAACTGGACTCGAGAACATGTTCTGACCCAACGCTAGGGTTGTCGCTATTTCTGTGATTCGCATGCACTCCGTCACCGAGATGGGAGTTGACGACACACGTGAGCAATCTACCTCTCCAAGACTAATCGTAAAAGCTAATACACATTGTCAAAGATGATCTTGCAACCCCGATATTGTGGTCTGAAGCAGAGATCAGCACCTTGATCGTTTGTTCATGTGTGCCTTCCTTACGAAAGGTGGTCCAAACGTTGCCATGCTCATACCAACCATTTGGTATAGCTAGCATCGACACGCTGCCACGGGGCATCGAAACCATTGGCCAAACGAGACGAAAAGCACGACTCACGTCGAAGTATGGCAGCGGCCGTGAAAGATACTACTCTATCGGGTCAGGTTCTACAAGCAGGACCCTGAGGTATCCTTTGAGTGTATTGAGTCGGCCCGGCAAGGCTTCGTCCGACGCAAGAGAGGCACCGCAGGAGACGCTACGCATCGGTCTCACAGGCGACGTCAATAGCATTGCCAATCTACGAAAAGTTGAACTGGAGCTAGACTGCGACGTGGAGCGCAGTGCGGGAAATACGGTCAACGTACCCGAAGAGACATACTTTCCAATGGGGGGAAATGGGAATGAAAAAGTGAGAGCCGACGGCACATAGAATTAGAAATTATACCAAGAGATAAGTTATCACCGTGTCGGATCCGATCCGAGCACAGCTCTTGAGTAGGTGTGAGAAGTGGAGGCCCGGACTGTGCTAGTGAACGGACCGTGCGGAAGAGTGATTCGGGAAATACGGATCTCAACCGGCAGCCTTTTCCGGGCTACCGATAATCAATGACGTATAGAATCCCTCTAAAGTGGTGGCAGTTGCACGTGGAAACACTAGGGAGTCGGCGTCATGAGCTTGTAACTTTAATGAAATCACCGGAACGTCGGAGGTCGGTGGTCTGTAGTGCCCGAGCTCGAGGCTTTGTACCACTCAGCTACTACTGACGCACGACTCCAATTGCAAGCGTCATGGGGGGAAGCCATTCTTCGTCAACCCAATAAGACCATCTTCATGACCACAATTTTGTGAGCTTCAAGAATCAGGACTTTGCATCTTCAAACTAACTATCCGAGATTAACCTGTACAACATTGCCAGCGGAAATCCACAACATGGGCGTCTCACTGTCTACTGCCAAATGGCTGGCTCCGCTATCCTTTGCTGTCGACTTTGCAGCTCAAAACTATGGCATGCTTAGCACTCCCAATATGAAGGATGTTCACGATGCCAACCTGTCATTTTGGTCGCCTCAGCCTTTCTTCATTGCTGGATTCTTCTTCCCTCAGCAACTTTTCCAGCTTGCCTGGCTATATCGCCTGTACAAGGCAGACCCCAAAGCAGAGCCGATGGCCTCCGATGTAGGCACTATGGTTGACTTTGCCCCCTTCTACGCTGTCGGAAACTTTTGTATTGCTAGTGAGTAGCAATCTTTACCCCTCTTTCTGCCTCTTGAGTTGTGCTGATTGTTTTCAAAAGCATGGATGATCTTCTGGAACAAATCCGACCTGAAGGTTGCAAACATCTTTGTCGTCATTAACAGCCTTGCCCAACTGTACTTCATTTTCAATCGTCTTCCGCCCATGAACACCAAGTCTGTCAACTCGGTTCTCACCCATGTCGTTGCCAAAACCTTTGCTGGTATCGGCGTCTTGGATCTGCTACACAACGGCTCGGTTGCATACTTTGTTCACCAGCAGCCATCTACCACTGTCAAGGTTCTCACTGGAGTAGGCTTCGGATTGTTGTCAAGCATTAGTGATTGGATCTTTGGGGGCTGTCTAGTCTATGACCTGATTGCGCTGTCAGTCGGTCAATCAGCCTACGGCAATGCCGGTTGGAGCAGGCTTCTCGGCATCTACGCCGGTGGAGCTGCAGCCATTGTTGGCGCGCGTAACCTCCTGAGGTAAGACCTTGACCAGAACCAGTAAAAGAGACTATTGCTAATTTTGCAAGGCCGCCATATGTTAGTCAATCTACAGCCGGATACCAGCCTCTTTAGAGCGTTCGGTTGGCCACTTGGATGTATCTGCAAGCCACCTCACAGGAGAATAGGATCGGATATGCATTTGTATTCATAGCACTCGTGATTTTATGAGGTATCATTGCATTCCCTTTTGGACACAATTCTCATGCCTGTTGTCAATCGTATTGAAATTTTACTTGGAGACAATCATATCCAAACTGCCATCTTGTTCAACGCCAATAGCCAAGTCCCACTTTTACCTCTTCAATTCTATGTGGTATCAACCATGCTCTACACCTGCTAACGCCTTTGAATACGCCTCGATGTGTCCCCAAAAATGCTGCAAGCCATTTCAATCATCTCGTGGGCGCCCAATTGGACAGCCATTCTCGCGCTTTATCCAAATCTCCTGAGCTCGCTTCGCATGCCGCTATGCACCACTCAAAGTCCCATACACCCTCACTCGCAAGTAATTCCGCTAATCTCCTCCGTCGTTGTGAAGCCTCATCGACGCAAAAGTGCATGGGCTCTTTCATCTCGGGAATGCTTTGCACGAGGGGCTTCACGAGCGGAAGAGCGGTCTGCGCGCTGCCGCCCTTCGCATCAAGTCCAAGGTTTATCCTTCCTGACTTGCACCACTCGTTTCCACACCACTTCTTACCACAACCGGTCATCAGCTGGCTGAGATATCTTCTCTCGATACGTCGCCGGAGCGCTTTGCCCTCTGGGTCATGCATGCTGACGTAGAGGGGGCCGAAGCACAGCGAGCAGAGACCCAGATCGTTACCGGGTCCCTGACCCATTGCTGTTCCGGCACCAACAACTCCAGCAGATCCGACGCCATGTAGGGTGCGACCACAGTTGATGTTGCGGCAAGTGTCGGGCTTTCTTCGAGAGATTTTGTCTAACTCGTGGTGCTTCATATGGGCTGACATATCTCGCATCCGTACGATCTTGCCACACAAGTGGCAGTCGGTGGTTCTCGCGCCGTCTGCTAGCTCATGCGAAGTCAAGCCGGACAAGATTGTTTCTGCCGATGGATTGAACGGATCCCCCTCTTGCGGTACCTCGAGGTGACAAAACTGGCAAAGAATGAGTTTGCCGGGGCAGACGCTTGTGCGATGTAGCGCCAATTCCACCAAGGATGAAGCAGTGTATTCGCAACCAAGACACTGCTGTTCAGTGTGACGCACGGCATCGTGTTTGGCCTTGCTCGCCGGTGAATCTCCAAAAGCATCGTCATGCTCGCAGTGCCAGTGAGTTTCCCACTCTTCCGACCCTTTCTTGAAGACACGTTTACACTTGGGACAGGCAACGTTATTCCGAAGACAGAAGTTTTGATGCAAGACCATCGTCCGCTGAGGAATCCACTGCAGACAATTCGTACACTGCTCTTCGTCTGGAGACCTAGAGTCCCCGTGTTCCGAGTCAAAAGGCACATCTTTTGATGCTTCCCCCGCCTCAGCTCTTACCCCGAGTTGATAGGATGCTGGGTCTAGGACTTGATCGTTGCCTATCAGCGGATAGCAATAGACTGAAATGAGAAGCTCTTCAGCAGTCTCCATTTCGATATTCGTGGGTTGTATGGTGATGAACTTGATGCCGTCTTCAGCAGGATTGAAGTTGCCAAAGACATGCTCGGAATCTCGCGGTCGTGCTCGCTGTCGTGCTGATCTCGGACTGACGAACAGGTCGATACGATCAGGGTGAGGGAGTTTGGAAAGTTCAATCGTCAGGGGCCGGGTCCGATCCCAAGAGGGTAGTTCGTAATCGATGTACTCCCCCTGCAAAACCTGGCCGTTGACAGGTTTCCACACGTCAATCTCACCTCCTATTGAGCTTCCATTGGAAGCACCAGGCTGGACTTTGGCCATAATCTGGCGCATAGTCTCGCGAGCCTGCTCCTCGTTCAAAGCCTCAATGTCCACTTCCAGATCCGTATCAACCACGCAAATGCCGTCACCTTCTGGCAAGAATTTATCGACCAGGAACTTGAAGTCTTCGCCCTTGACACCGCGTACAGACAGGACCGTTTCCTTTGTGAGTGTTGTGTAGCTTTCCCGTAGCTGGCGTTCGAGAAGTGACTTCCAGTCGTCGGGATCATAGCCGGCTTCGAGTGGTCTGAGCCGGACGTAGGTGCCCTTGGGTAGTTGCTTGACGTGGACCATCAACCGTGGTTCGGTATCGAGAACCATGCCGGATGCCGATTCAGATGGCTCTTTTGTGAGGGACTCGACAGAAAAGTCAGTAGGGAGTAGCCCTAAAGCATCCATGAGATATGGGCCTAGCGCAATTTCCCCTTCCTCGGCCGAAAACTCGCGGATGCCAGCGTATACAGTATTTCCGTTCTTTTGGTTGACCAGGCGAAACATTAAAGGGTTCGGCAGTTGCTGGGAGGTTTCATGATAGAGGCTCTGCTGCTGTCGTGCGTACGGATTGAAGGGGTCGTAGGAAGTGAAGGTCGAATTGGAGGGCGCGGGTGGTCTCGGGGACGTTGCGAGCAGTTGCTCGAGGGCGGATTGAGGAAGCAAGATCTTGTCACCGCGCAAGTCTCTCGAAGCAGATTTGATGGGAGGCACGACCGCAAATGGTGCAGACCACTTCAGTTCGGGTTGTTCGTTCTCCATATTGGCGTCGCGGAGTCTCGTCCAAGTCAGAGTATGGTGGTAATCTTGAGTTAGGTAAGGTATCGTAGGTCTCGTTGTTCGACGCGTCGGCCGTCGCTGAGGGTAAGGTGGGGTGGAGGGGTAACGGTTATCTGCTCAAAGGACTGTTGATCGAATTGCTATGTGCGGGCATGGCCGGTGGATTGAAGTCGAGGTAGCCCAAGCCGTGACAAGGCATCTGTAGAAAGTACAGCAAATAAATTCCAGGGTAGAATTTGTGTTGTTATTTGGGAAGCACCATGGCGACAGTGTCGATGAATCAGCAGGCTGGTTGGATTCTTCCAGATTCCACCCACAGTACCTGATTACAACAAGCTCCAGGTTGACTCGCTGACGACATGATGTGGGCCGCTTCTCGCAATGGAGAAAGCCGAATGAGGTACCCAAGGTACATAAATCTGCGCCACATATTTCTAACCCCATTCTGGTCAGCTCGCGCCACAATTTCTTATCTAACTCTCCACCAACTTCAGGTACGTGCCTCGGGCACCTTACCTAAGGCACGTGCCTTAGGTAAGTTCTGTGCTGCTTACCTAAAGTCAGCAACACTGGGACAGTCGGATCCGGGACAGTTTGGCCGACCGCCCCGAACGAAGGTGGGACCCGACGATCGCGACGAGGAGAGAAATGCTTACTAAACACATTTCACGGTGCTACTCCCAGGCCCCCAAAACTCCAAGAGTCCAAATGGGAAGCTTCTTAGACCTTCTCAATTTACAAAAGCGAGTCCATGGGCATTAGCACATTGCTGGTTCAACAATCTTCTGCGCACGCCCTTGACCAACACTCTACGCGCGATCAGAAAACCAAGATAAAACCAATACCACTCAACCAATGCCAAATAAAGCTGAATCATGATGTGCGTCTGCCAAGAAGCCTCATATCCCAACTCGCCAAACACTTGAACCACTGAGCACTCAACCACTGCAACGCAACCTGAGTCCTTGACACCTCATGCTTCTACTACCTATTATTGGGTTCCCCATTCACCAAAACCAGCAGAAACAAATGCGGCCAAAACTCCCGACTCCGCGACTCCGGACTGTCACTCCCTGCCCCCCGGAGCAGGGCTGGCCGGCGGATCAGCGCGCCGAAACAGTACCCAAAATAGGCATGGGAACCCCCTCTAGCCTACCACCTATTAACTACCAGTTGTGTACGGAGTACGGAGCGCGGAGTACACAACAGGTAATCAGGTATGGATACCCACGACTCGCAGCTCCCTGTGTTTCCCTAGCTTGCTCGACACTATCCAATGTCTTCGCAGCAACTCGCAACTCCGTACCGAGCAATGAGGCAGATATGTGACCTCTCGAGGCAGAGGCACGGACAGGCGTGCACGCACAGTCGCTCCGCTGCGAGTCGCAACTTCAGGATGAGGCAGCATGACCCGAGATACGCAAAGCGGTCACAATGAAAAGAGCAGTTCGAGTCGAACGTCGGCCAAGGAACGTCCCGCTGTGCTAGGGCCCCATCTTATCGGCGGTTGACAGCCAAAAGTCAAAGGCGGCACCACTAGAGCCTGGAGGAGTGTAGGTAATCCTGTACGGACCGACCATGGATGGCCACCCGTGAGACTGCCAGAGTGGCAGCGCAGAGCACCGGAGCGGAAACAGACCAACTGACATCTTGTTATTACCCCACGAAACACTTTCGTTGATACCGAATAGTGCAATCCTACGAAGCGAAACTGCTGTGCCATATGCAGCCTATGTAAGGTTGGAATACCTCTCACCTATGGCTCGGTAACCTTGGGGATGGGATCGAAGTTACCATTTCCAGCAAAACCATCCCCAACCAAGCTTTGTTACTTGATTCGGCCAGGAACACCGAACAGCGAACCAGCAACAAGCTTGCGCTGCGGCAGTCGTGCTGTTGTGCAGATGGTGGTGGGCTTCAACAATCACCCTAACCAGCCAGCCCAGCGATCCTCGCACAGTCATGGCAGGTTTAAGCGGTTGGAGCGGCTAATTTGGTCATGTAACACTTTCAAGACATGCCCAGCTCGACAACCTTCATTGAAGCTTGCACTCCGCAGACCTTTTTCTTGCGCGGGATGGAGCTTGATGGGGCGGGATGAGATGAGAGCGCCATCCTGATCCTGATGAGGGAGTCAAGAAACTGCGCTTGTATCCGTACGTGACCGTACATAGTGATAGGATGATGCTCAGCGTGACCGGGGAGACCTGTTCTTGTCTCTCTATAGCCGTACGAATGTCGCGCAATCATTTCACAGATCCTGCCGGTTATCTCGGACGAGACAGCGCGCGGTTATGCGCATCTGGGCTCACTTCAAGAGTCAACCCCCATCGAGTCCACTTCGTAAACAATCCAACATTGTTAGATCTGCAATCTCGGGTTTTGGTGTCTCTTTTTTGATGAAAGAATGTCAACACACCTGACCTAGTGTAGCATCATCTTTTATTGTAGCCTGTAGGTACGGAGTACGCCTCATCAACTCCCCTCATCTCATCGCACCGCTCCAGAACTCAACAACACACCGTTACTCGGATCATCACCCCCAATCCTCCCCCACCCCCTTTTCACAAACCTTCGGGCCTCCACCCAAGGTTCAAGCAGTTTCCATACACACCACTCCCCATCCAGTGCCTCACAATTCGGTCCGTACCTTATTGGCTTTCCTGACTCTACGCATACCCTCTCTCTCTTCCCAAGCTCCCGCTCAACGTCAGCAAGGGCGCATAAACGCCTGCATGCTTGGCACGGAGTAAGGTACCGAGTAGCAAAACGCGGCAGACGGATACTTTGGAGAGATTCTCAGCATCAACGTGCCAGCGCAGCGGACCTTCTCTGTTGCTCTGCAGTCGCCAAGACCGCACCAGGCGGCGGGTTGAAGCTCTTCCGTTTCAACCGCACTATTCTTTGCCCCCCGTCTGCCACAAATGGCTCCATTGACTGGACACGGCCGATCTTCTCTTTCAGGGTCCGACGGTCGACCCAACCGGGCCAACCCCAGATGGATGCTACACGGTTACACTACCACCCACGCTACCACCTTCTGCCGATGATACCTGCCCTGCAAGCTTCTGGGGAAACCAAAGGCGAGCAACAAGTACATAGTGGGAACACTTGTGACTCCTGCGTCTCTACCTGCCCTCCGCTATTCGCTCTGTGCCAGCCACTACGGTGCGAAGGCCCGGATGGGAGGGGGAGGGACGTGGGTAGGTAGCTATGGGACGTGGATGATGGCACGGGGCGGGTACGTGGGCAATCTGGACGACCGTCCACTTGGACCTTGGACCGGTCTAGCCTGCACAGCTCTAGCTTGCCCGTGCTGCATTTCTCGGCGCATCTTGTTGACTGTACGTACGCCGCGGTTGACCCCCAAGGTCCCTTGCTCGATGTACATCTAGGTAATGCTTCCAAAGTTCCCTGTCTCGCCTTGCTTGACGGCGTGACGGGGTACCTCTTCACCGCAAAGCTAAGGATAGACACTCCCACGTTTCTTGTCTTGCCCAGGCACTACGTAGCCCACCATCCTCTCTCTCGTACCAGCCAGGGCTCGATGCTGTAGATATTTAGACCGACACGTCGTCCGCCCCAAGACGTCTCTGGCCTGGCAGTCTGAATATCTACCTTGCCAAGCCGAAAGCTTTTATCTTTCCATGTAAACAGCGAGCATCATCAGTCTGACCAAGTCTCGATTGCGATTGCGCTTACGATCGAGTTCTTCCCGTCCTCCCTTGACGGCCATCCTTCCACCTACTTAGCTTTCTGGCTCGGCCTCTCTTTTCCCATCTCACAATAACACCCTCACCACCTCTTAACCTCCAGACTGATCGCCGCGGACCCTCGAGGTTTACGGCCGTCGCGTAATACCTCGTCTCTGCTCCCACGATTCCACCCTTCGCGCGCGTTCGCCGTAACATGCTCCAGGACGTCGAGGACGCCTACACGCTTTACCAGAATTCGGTCACCAATCTCCTCCATCTCCTGTCTAATCCTCTCATCCTCGCCCACACAGCTCCTCACCTCTCCGCTTATGACCGTCTGAGTCTTGCCTCCACGAGCCGAGCATTCCGAGAACTGATCAAACACACCTCTGGCGTATTCCGCCATCTTGATCTGACCCACGTACGCGCGGCGCAGTTTGAAATCGACGGCATTGATCGCGGTGGTGAAGTCTGGCGCAATGTCCAACTTGATGAGAATCTGACCGAAGATGAGTGCGTCCACTCGACCTTACTCCACTCCACCTCCTACCACCGTCGGTGACATTCTTCTCCCTAATAGCCCCCCTCCCCCGGTCGCGGCCAGTTAGACGCGGTGGGGATGCCGGAGAGGGCCGATGGTGGTGCTGTAGAACGACTCGACTAACGCGCCATTCTCACCAGTTTTTACTCCGGTCCGCTGAGAGGCATCTTCTCAGGCATCCGCCGACAGAACATGCTCCAAGATGTCCAGACGCTGATCTTAGACGGCTTGTCCGTGACGGCTGAGCTCTGCCACGAAATCATTCTCGACCCATCCTACAGTGTGCGACTCTTATCCATTCGCGGCGTCAAGAACCTGAACGAGCGAAAGCTGTGCGCATCTCTTCAATATGCCTGCAGACCGTCGCGGCCAGAGGGTATGCCCCGGCTGAAGGGTCTCTACGTTTTCGGTGCCAAGGACACTCCGCTGCCCTCGTTAGCAGCACCCGGTGTATCCTCTGGCACCGCCTCGCACGCAGCGCAGATCAGCGCAGGGTGGAATGCCAAGTCGCAGCAGGCGTTGACATCATCGCTTCGAAGCGAGGAAGAGGACTGGTATCGTAGGAAAGGCCGCATCATCGCACGCCCGCTGATCGAGGAGTGGGCCAACACTCTGGTTGACTGTCACGGCATCATTGCCTTTGATGCAGTTGCTTGCACCGGGCCTCACCATATGAGCTCGCCTGCTTACGGCAAGGTAAGAACCCCGGCCTCAGCCCAGCACTGGGCCGTGGCGACAGTCGCCCTGGGTTGCTGTGCCGGTTGCGGTGCTGCACCCGAAGGCATGTCAGTCCACAGCGGGACTCCGGCGATTCAACGTCCTCTCCTGTCCCCTCCGCCTCTCCTAGCATCGTCAGTCAAGGCCGCAACGGCACCGCAGCTCTGCAACGGATCGGAAACGTCCTTCGTCGCTCGATGCATCGACTGCCTGCGAGAGAGATACTGCGCGGGCTGCAACAAGTGGTGGTGCGAGGAATGTTACCAGACACCCGGCGCTGTGACCGAGCTGGCCGACACCGATGTGATCGTCGTCGACGCCGAGGGCGGTGCTTGGGTCCAGCACCAAGAGCACGAGAGCCAGCCCAAGATTAAGGTACGAAATGGCGCCTGCTTCCCAGACTGCACCACGGGCGAGGTCATTGATGCGCAGAGGGTGTTGCTGGGCTGAGTCGGACGTCCTTTTGCCGTCTGGCCCGGCCTGTTCCAAAGTGTATGCCACAATGCTATTCATCGTCCTCCCCTTCCTCATCCCCCTTGACTTCCTGTTATCTAGCAAAGAGTACGCGTCATGATCGGGAACCCGATGATGCTAACACAGGTTATCAAACTCAGGCTCGTATCACAAAAAGCTGCTGGGAATGCGGTAGCAATGTAAGTGGCGATTTTGGACCCAAGTTCTCCGTCGACGAGACCCGAGCTGATGGCAAGAACACAGTGTCACGACTGCATTGATCGTACACAGAGGCTCTGTAGAGGCTGCTGCGGTGGCTATTGCTTGGTTCACAACGAGGGATCAACCTCAACTTTCGTAAGACCGCCTCTGATGAACGGTATCTCTTGTGCCTTGGCTAACATTCACAGTGTGACTGTCCGATCCCCGCAACCTCGTTGACGCGTTCAGATCGCTAACTCTTTTGGTAGGGTGCTCGAGCCGTGGTCGCTTCTTGCGACACCTTTAAGGAGGTGTCATCCGGGCGAAACGACGGACGCCGATCGTCGGTCAATCACCGCAACCCACGGGGTTTAAGACCAACTGAAGCTGAAAGCTAGTGGCACTCTCGGGATTGAAAAATTCCAGGACCTTTCTCATACTTTCATCATCAGGCGCGGCAAAGCTCCGCTCCCAAGGGCTTCTCGTCAGCTTTGGATCACGATTCACGGCCTGTCTCGCAAGGCCAACTTGTGTACTGTTTGATTTTCTGCATGGGCTATATTTACAGAGCCGGTGAGCTCTCGTCACGTCACTAAGCGCTTTCATCGTTTGTGAGATACCCTTGAAGCAAAGCGTTTGAGGCGTTGATTGCCAATGGTTCAGCGGTATAGACGACCTTTGACCTCAATCCCAACTCTTTTAGACCTACTTTTTGTGTCCCGCTTCTAGCCAGATTGTGTTGTGATGGTAAGACTCGAACAGGTGACGTCCATAGGCGGTTGTTTGGATCTGACTGTAATGCCCGTTCATGGGCGAGATTATCACCATCATTGTGTTCCCGCAAGGGAGCCTCTTTTCTCGGGCTTTAGTCAGTCTCACTCGTCGTCTCCTCGATTCTTCCTCCTGCTGATTCAAGTCAGATCAAGTTCCGTGACCGTCACCGAACGATGTCTTCCTTCCCGACGCGATACGTCGTTAGGGAGATGCTAGAGATGCCTCCACTACATCGTTATGTCCCCCAGCTGATCAATCTGGTCATTTTCGGGAATAGAAATGTGTTTCACAGGCATTTGGCATGACAGTTTGCCTCAAACTTCAATCGTCGTCACGAGCCACAAACCTCGGCCCATCCGTAGATGCTTCCAGATTAGTTTAGTGCAAGTATAGTCCTAGTGCGATGTTGAACGCCTAAGGCACCATATGCCTGGGCTGATGGCTTCAAGATAGATTCCGACCTCGGCCGTCACCTCAACTATGAGGCTCTCTAGGAACTACGCTTTACTGCGCGCAAAGGTCAAGACCCTTCTCTTCGTATCATCCGATGAAATGAGATGGTCCAATGAACAAGTGAAAGGATAGAGCTATACGATATTGTGGAAGTAGGGCCTTACCGAGTAGCTTATAATTACGTAGGGGAAAGCTTGCTGTACAAGATAGAAAAGCTGGGAAGTGATTGTACCACGAGCGTACCTGGACGAATACACCAGTGCCTCCCTTCCTCTCCGCTCTTTCTCGGGCGCAACTTTGTCATCTGGGACGGCCCTGTGGACAATTCAGGTCACACGCCAAGTTGAAACTTTTTGTTCATAGCACATCTTCAATGAGGACATGAATACGCAGGCAGAAAGATTGAAGGGACGATTGGAAGCTCTCGACAGGAATGGGATTGTCATTAGTCCTTGTATTGATATGCCAAGCCCGAGGGGATCCTTTTTTCGAGTGCCCGTTGTAGCCACAGTCACTGTGTCCGTCCTGGCCGGTTGGACAGTTTTGCCCTGCCTCTCACTGGTGCAAGCATTTACCAGCTGTGAGAGGACGTGGCGAGTCGCACCGTCTCCTAGCACAAAATATTCAGGGTTTCTGTGCTTTCTCAGGGTCCTCCTGTTCCCGAGACCCTGCCTCGTCTGCCTCCATTCTCTTGTCAGACGACATGTAGGTCGTTTGTCGATCGTGCGCTGCGTGTGGGGAGGAATTCGTGATCACATACCCAGGATAACGGCATTGGCCTCGAGAAAGCTAGATGGAGATCCCAGTAGATGGCTTTCTGTGTCTTCTTGCTATGTCCTATTGGCCTATACTTCAAGCGGAGACTGCTCCGTTACCATGGTACTCCCTGAAGTCTCGTGATACTTCCAAGGATCTAGGCGTCCTACCTGGCCTTTGAATTGAGCCTGACGAGCTAGTATAAGTTCGCCTTGTCCTGGTTCGCCGGAGAGAGGACGATCGATCTCGAAACGGCATCTCCCAGACATACTTGGACGCCTTCTGGACGCCTTAACCTTATCCACCTCGTCCAACATGGCCATTTCCGTCCCGTCGCCAACCCGGCTTCTCCTGTCACTGTGTCTATTTGCCGCCTTCATTAACGCCACAGACGACACACTGTACCCAGATCTTGTTCGATCGCTGAGAACAAGTCCAACAGAACTTGATAAGCTGAATATTCTACCCGAAGATAAAGACTGGACGTTCAACTACTTCGCCCACGAATTCCACACCAACAGCCCCGGGGGCGTCGTCAACGCCAATGCCGCGACTTTCCCAGCAACTGTTGGCAATGGTATGACCATGGCTTGGATCAGTCTTGGTCCCTGCGCTATGCTGCCGCCGCATTACCACGCTCGTGCTTCTAACTACGTGGTTTCCGTCGAGGGGACTACCGAGACCTACATGACGCTGGAGAACGGGGCTGGGGTGGTGAAGACAACTTTGGCGCCCGGAATGATGACAATCTTTCCCCAAGGCAGTCTGCACACGATGCAAAACACAGGTGAGCTTCTGTGCAAGCCTCCATATATTGTCCCATGCTCACCACTCTAGGGTGCGATAATGCTACTCTGATCTCGGCTCTGAGCTCAGAAGACGCCGGCACCCATAATGTGGCTAATGGACTCTTCGATCTTCCTCCAAGCGTTGTGGCAGCAGCGTTGGGAGGTAACCCGCTGTCAGCAAAGTTTGCACAGCTACGACGAGATATCCCGGCTGTCGGGACTGGTGCTGCGATTGGTACCGCAGAATGCCTGAAACGGTGCGAAGCTATTAGCTCGCAATAGGTTGTCTATAGTATGCCCACAGCCGTACCGATATGGACAAAAGGGGTGGCCGATACTAATGGCTGTACAGACTTTCCGTATTGTCGGGGACGAGAAAACTTGTTCGGCCAAAACGTATCGACAAAAGCTCGAAACATAAATACCCGTGGCAGATGGCATCGTGGAGCGGTCTGTCTGGTATACTCAAGAAACATTCGACTGTGTAGAAGCCGGGATGGAGGCTGCTTTTGATTTCCATAGATATGCGATGTACGCCCACAGGGCATACAGGGATGTGATGATTCTAGGGCTGTTTGATAGACCAACCGCTCTGGTTAGTGCTTGGAATAGTGAAGGTTCAGACACCAGTGTTTCCAAAGCCGAATTTGCGAGCAACCCATGCGCCGCCGTACTCTTCGTACTCTTGTTTAGTGGCAGACAGCTTGTGAATATCGGAGTGTTTGGCAAGTTTGGCACCGCCATGCCAGGTGCTCGTGATGGGGTCGACGGGATGCGCAACCCTCACAATACAGGCATCAGGAACTCTCTTGACAAGCTCCTTCTCCAGCCGCTGGATAAAGCCAGCAAACAAGGCGTTGCCGCCAACGACAACGATGTTAGCCAAGAGCCCCGGCCATAATCCAATTGGCAATTCGGAAAGAGACTGCATGATGACGTCCGCGAGGCCGGGTTGTCGGAGTCCAATGTCAGAAGGCTGAAAGAGTAGTTCGGGAACTGAAAAGCGTTCGTTTCGAAGCGTGAGTATGTCTTCGTCGTTGTCAGCGGCGCGTGCTGCCATTTTTCTTGCTTTTGTGTGCATAGCAGGGTCGTAGTCTCGGACGATGCCCTTCGTCTTGGTGTGGAAGTCGGGCAGTACGTAGTCTTTGGCAATGCCGGCTCCCGTCACGTACGGTTCCCTCTTCTCGCCCCTCGTGCCCTTCCAGGTTTTCTCGAGGTCGCCATTGAAGTCGAGTGAGACATAGCTTGCCTGTTCCTTGATCTCGTTGACGATGTATGTGTCGTTTCGCATGTCGTAGTATCGCAGAGAGAGTAAACGCGTCAAGTAATTTGTCATGAGCTTCCCACCAACGTCCAGTCTCCGGACAGCGGAGTGCAGGGGCTTGCCGTTGAGAAGAGGCATGACGATAGTATTAGAGTAGCCAGAGTCGATGAGCAGCACAGCCTCAGCCGGAATTTGGGGCACCGAATTCGGGTCTCGGGGGGTCTGAAGGATACCTTGGATATCGTGGTAGGCATTGAAGGAGGCCCCTGGGAAGACAAAGGTCAGCTAAGTCGACGAGACGTGCAAGAGGCTAAACCACATACCAATACCACGATAATAACTGGCAAACTGATATTCCTCAAATATTATCTGATCACAGTTGGCCTGTAGAATAGGCAACGAATTGGGTTGTTCTGCAAGGAGCAGTCTGGTCTCGGAAGGATCGCACTTTTGCGGCGCCTTGTCGTCGAAGAACTCGTGGTCCCAAATCTCCTTCTGAGCTTCCCAATTGACAATGTACCCCTTTTCAACCGGCCGCCGAAATTGGATTTCGCCAAAGTCATGGCATTTTTCGAGGTCGGATGCGACGTAGACCTTTCTCGCCCTGTCTCTGGCGATGCAGTTTGGTATCACTCGAGGCTCGTCAGTGTGGTCGTCGGAAACGAAGCCTGCTTTGATGGTCGACGCGCCATTGTCGAGAACTAGGGTTCGCGACGGAGGCACAGGACCCGAAGACTTGGTATTGCGGCCACCAGCCATGGGGAAGACTTGCTCTAGAGCCAGGACGTCGCAACGGAAAAGATTGACGAAATCGTGAACTTTAGCACTGGGAACTCCAGGCACTGGAGCTTGGACTTCTTCCTGCCCGCCTATTGGACCTGGACTGACTTCCTCAGTCGGTGGTCGGCTTCCTCATCGCCGACACTGCTGACGTAACAGCGCCAAACCAGTGACATGGACAGGATGCGACTCCTGCTCCGCCAAGAGCTTGCAACCGTTGAATCTGTTGTAAACTCCTTTTGGCCTAAACCAATTATCTTGTAAATCCCAAACCTAGCTTAAGCCGAGGAAAGTGTTCCTTTGGTGTGCGCTTTTGAGATATGTCATGGGCCCCGGATGACACTGTCATTCTACCTTATGCATGACTGGTAAGGTACTCGCGATATGGGTACATTCAGTTCTACTCACTTGAAATTATGAGTTGACGTGCTAGCGATACGACTACTATATCTTCTCCGCCATGTTTGATCTCGCCTCAACGTATTCGAGGTCTTGAAAACCTCCATATTTGACTTCTCTGTTGAATTTCAGCTTACTCTTGTTTCGCGCATGCTATCCCAGGCCAGTCTCGGCCATCCAATATCTCGAGATTACATGAGTAGGACACTCTTCCAGTAAGTAGACCACCATTGCAGATGCGGAAATGGTATCAATGAGAGGATGTTGGCGGCTGAAGCGCCAGCCATTGTGCGACGTGGGGTGCAGTCGGCGTTTTGATGTAGGTGCTCACCGCCGCCAACATGGTGGGATGGGTGTCTCAGAGAATCACGCGACAGTGTCATGGCATTGGTTACAGAGATAAGGCGGCAGGCGGTCGGGGCTTTTGGAGATGTAGAGGGTGTCTCCATGGCGGGAGCTCATGAGGCACCCCACGGAACGAAGTCGTTTTCCCAGCGCGTGCCTGTCTCGGACTCTTGCGCCGAGTCAATCCGCTGGACACCGCCACAGGCAAGCCTACGCAGTATAGAGCACAAACCGTTTAGATATCGTGTGTATGTTGCAGATTTGTACATTGCGTTTTGCAGTGTCTAGCCCAGGTAGCAATTGCAAACTACCTTGAACGTCCCTTTGTTAGTCGTATTTACCTTAGAGTGCATGCAGGGAAACAAAGCCGGGCTGAGACGTGCCGTGTAATTCAAACAACCTAGCACTCGTCCTGTAGGTCGCTGACATGGTCGGAGGCTCGCGAGCATGAATGATGAAAGACGATTTTCTGGAGAGGATCCGTTGTTGAGTCGCATTGCATGGCGGTAGCGATTGACACGTGGAGCAGCATCAGGTCAATAGGTAGACATAGGGTAGACGCGAAGGCGGGCTCGATCTTTGGTAGTACCACCATAGAGTCTTAGACTAAGGCAATAGTGGAGAGCGGTACGAATACATTGGCCGCAATAGGCGCTCAAGCCCGTGAGGCATCATAGCTTTGCAGGACGGGGTGTTGCGAGATGTCGTGCGCATGAAGCTCCAGGCGCAAGATTCATGGATACAGGTGGGAGATGCCCGTCGGGAGCTTTGGGAGGCACTTGCCGCGTTGGTTCGGGACCAGGAAGCATTAGACGGCAAGGGGTGCCGCGGGGGTCATGGTGGATTGGATGAGACATGAGACATAGCAGCGATGAGTTGTTCAAGTGCCGGGTTGGAGGCTGAAAAGGGGGCACACAAGTATTGATGATCAAGAGCGTTCATGGTGTTGATGGACGTCGAAAGGGAGGGACATGAATTAATGACATATTACCTACGGTACCAAATCGAATGACACCTAGCAATAACATCCGTGACAATGAGTAAATGGCAGTGACTGGTTGCGGAAAGACCGGAAGCAGGGTTTTCAGCTCTCACCTCATCAATCTCTCATCAAGCCAGCCGGTCGACCCCTCATGATGGACAGGCGTGCTTAGCTAATAAGAGCAAGGAGGGGCTCCAAGTGGTCAATACCTTACCTTACCTATCGTCCAAGTCTCCAAGCCAACGGGTCTGGACAAGCTTTTTCTCCTTTACCTTGAGGTAATGTTATTCTAATAAGAGAGGCATGAGGATGAGTGGAATGGGTGTCCCAAGCCAGGACGGGAGTGAGAGTAAAAGTAAGACTGTTGTTCCTCAGAGACCTACCTTACGGAGTACCTAGGTAGGTGCCTCACTTTTGTACCTCAGCAGGCCTCAAGGCTCAAGTGTATTTTGGAAGTCGGGGAAAGGAGGGGTCTTGCCGTTGGTGTGTTCCTTACTACCTTACCTTGGGTTGGCAGGCACGCACCTAGGTAGGCTGCAGATGGGCTCCACCTCCACGACAGCGTCTTGCCCCTCCGTGCTCCGAAGTCTCCAGCCCTTTCCTCTCATTCATTGGCGTCAAGAAAACATGGGAAGGTGCCGTGGACCATGGTGACCTCCACTGAGGTACAAAGGAAAGAGGTTGTCGAGACGCGGCGGGCGTTTCTCGTGAGTTGCCATGAATCCAGTAAAAAGAAATCACAGGAGTCTCCTTCCCTTAAGGTTTTGCACCCTACCTTACTCCGTATCCAAGGGAAGGAAAGACGAGTCCACTTTCATTCAGGTCATCTCCTGCCTTGCAGGCTGGGACTGAGTGCCTTCCAGGTCCCAAGAGTGTAGATCTGAGGCCAAGAAGCAAGCCGGGCCGGTGCAGCCAGCGATTTCGGTCCAGACTTCATCCACCTCATCCACCTCAGTAAACCGCCCCCAAAGGTGCCTAAGGTAAGGTGAGGTAAGGCAAGGTACCTTACCCAACGGACAACTACTAGAGCAAATTCCCTGGGTAAAGGTACAATGCCCGGACGCACAAATAACCAACTGATTGAGGTACCCGTCCTTCTTCCCGTTACTTAACCGCCCGACACTTCTACCCATTGGAAACAATCCAAGGTAACCTCGCGCCGCACACTCGCCTAAGGTACTGCACCTTACCGGCCTCTCTACTGGGATCCGATTTCCCTCTGTTGGACCCTGTCTGCCCTGATTCTCGGCCGCTTACACCCACCCACCTTACCTCACTTGCACAATCTTGTTGTCCTTTTCCACTTTCTCCAGTTCTTCCTCTTGTTTCTTTCCGTGTTGACAGCTTGAGTGCGGATACAACGTCAGACGTCACATCTCCCTTGGCGACACCGGTGACAGTTACCTTGCCTTACCTTACCTTACGTGCCTACCACCTTACCACGCTTACCTACGTGCCTAGGTACCTAAGGTAAAACGGGAGCCAGCCAATACCATCCAAGTAAGGTAAGGTACCTTAGGTATGTGGTATGTAGGTACCGGTATACTTATAGAATGAGCAGCAACAATCGGCCTTTCTTCTTCATCTGTCATCCAACTTGAAATGTTTTACATTTCTAGTATGAATCAAATAGTATCATGAGCAGTCCTACAGCATAGACATCACTTGGGTTTTATTGTCTCCCCGTCGCTATCAACCTACAAGGTGCCTAGCAGCAGGTTACCTTACCTACCTTCTTACACCTTGCTGAAGTACCTTTCCTCCTTACGAATACATTACCTCAGTGTGCTTAGGTACCTTACCTGGATCATTGAGAACCTTGCTCTCCACTGCACCCGACAACCGTAGCCGCGCCCCCCGGCCCTCCGCGCCCGACAACTTTCCCACCTTCCCTTAAGCATTTGTTGCTCGTCCCTCCAACGACCACCTCACACTCTCATCTCTTTTGCTTTTGCATCTCCCCATTTGCCATCTTGGCAACACATTCACTCATCCCTTTATCCTTCCACCGACCTGACTCAAGGTAGTGTCGCTCTGCGTCCTCTTGCGAAGCCCGTCTCCGTACGCCTGGAAACCTTCACATCTTGGCTCGCCCAGCATCCACTGCCCAGTGCCCAGTGCCCAGTGCCCAGTGCCCAGCGCCCAGCGCCCAGCCACGCACGTACGACATCCACGTCGTCACAAGCTTCCCCGACCCGACACGCCCGTCCGGTCCCAGATCCCCAAACCCACCACCACGACCACCACCACCTAACCACCCAAACACAACATCCGCTGACTGCGACCCCTGGGCCGTCACCCTGCACCGCCAACACCATCCGTCCATCATCACCATCCCCGACATCACCGCCCGCCATCAACCCATCGCGCCCATTCGCATAGGTACACCTGACTACCTCTTATCCGCCTCCGACGATCAATAACACCACCTGCCTTCCCCTCACCGTTCTCGACAATGCTTGCAGCTCTCTGCCACTTCGTCTGAAGGATGCGTTGTTGATTACACTCGGTTCATCCCCAACCAGATTGCGACGGTCCTTCACCCAGCACCGACAACATTGCGACCATACATCGACTACAATAACAACAACCACAACACTCTCTACCGGACTCATCTTGGCCGGACCACCTCTCACTGCATAGTCTACCGCCGTGGCTGTCACTGGTGCACCGCAGTTGTACTTGCAATCGTTATTCTGATTGAACCGGGTCATCGATCACCCGCCGTCGTTCTGTCCACTTTGAGAGAGCCCACACTCGACGAACCCTCAAGCAACACCGCCCGGCCACACTATCGATAGCCAATATGGGCAACAGCAGCACCAAAGAATCTCGTCCGATTGACCCGGCGACCGACTACAGGCAAAGCCAGGCCGCCTACCTCAACCACTCCACCTCCAGAGAAGCCGCAAACGATCATGCCAGCACACGGAGGCAAAGCCGCTTTAGTAGAGCCGATCTCAATCTCCTTGGCCTAGGAGCCGCCGGATCTTCAAGTGCTGCAGGCAGAGAAGATGCGCCGTACGAGCGGAGGGAGACGAGGCAGGAACGGGAAGCCCGGCGACTTGAAAGGGACCGCGTCGCGAGAGAAAAGGAACGTGAGCGGAGTCTGAAGGAGGAGCACATCGATGGCGGATACCTTGTGACTCTTGGTACATACACTGGTCCCGAAGACTTTAGCAAGCCCGTTGTGCGGCAATTACAGGTAAGTTGCTTTACGAATATTCTCATGTTTTGGTTGCAAAGGTTAACAGTTGTGGCCCCGCAGATTGAAAGACGGCTTGCACCATTCTGGAGAGGTCTCAATGACTACTCCGACAACTGGACCGAATATCAGCTCATCTGCGCCGGCCGCGGCCTTCCTATCCCGGCTGCCGATGAACAACCTCCACCCGAGTTCATTCCCCAGTCCAACACGCCCGCCTCTCCCACCGAGTCATCCCAGAACCTTGCCAATCTCACTGTTCCAATGGGCCCGAGATCTTTGTCAGTAGGGTCAGATCGTAGTAGCTCAATGCCGGGCTCTGGAATATCGTCGCCCAACGCAACCCAGCAGCGGAGTAGCTCACCGTTCAAGCCTCGGGCAAAAGCCCTTGCAGCAGCATTGAGCGGGGGCTCACGCAGCAACTCGTCAAACGACGTTGCGCCTCGTGAGATCAAGTTGCCCAACGACCCCTTGGTCAACGGACAGCCATTAGAGGTTTTCCTGTACAAGGATGCCACCGAATGTCCCATTTGTTTTCTAACCTATCCTCCCTACCTGAATCGCACCCGTTGCTGCGATCAGCCCATCTGTAGCGAATGTTTCGTGCAGATCAAGCGCGCCGATCCGCACCATCCCGAGCATCACGGCGAACCGACCGAGCAGTCTGCGAGTCCGACCAACCCGGAGGAAGCTCCAGAGATGCTAATATCCGAGCCCGCCCAGTGCCCCTACTGCCAGCAGACCGAATTCGGCGTAACCTATGACGCTCCCCCTTTCCGACGAGGTCTATCTTACGCCATTGGATACCCGTCACAAAATACCGCCATGTCGTCTCAGAGCTCTTTAAACTCCACTTTGTCGCCTACCTCTCCAACGTCTGGGAGGCGGCGAGCTCAAAGCTTGTCCGCCAACGCCCCAAATGTTGTCACTACTGATCGGGTTCGACCGGATTGGTCGACCAAACTCGCAGCGCAACGAGCACACCAAGCACGCAGGGCTGCAGCGGCAACTGCTTTGCACACTGCGGCCTTCCTCATGGGAAACAACGAACAGCAGCGCGGCTTCGCCTTCACACGGCCCGGGCGTTTCAGTCGGAGAAACACCGGGAGTCGCACCCCCTCTGGACCTTCCAACCAGCAGCCGGAAGAGAGCCCCCATCGCAATCCCGAGGGTGAAGCTGCCCCAGCTGGACCAGAGCCTGGACCACGGAGCTCCTCTGGGCGCGGAGCTCTGAACAATAGGAGAAGTCGGATGGAGGAGCTGGAAGATATGATGTTTATGGAAGCCGTCCGTCTTTCTCTCGCCGCTGAGGAAGAGCGAAAACGCAAACAAGAAAAGGCGGAGCGAAAGGAGGCCAAAAAGAGGGACAAGGAAGAGCGTAAAGCCCTCAAGAAGCAGGACCGGCAGAGCGTCTATGGGCCTGGTCAGAGCTCTGCTAGTGGTAGCAGCCTCTCTCTTGGCCTTGGACGACGCAGAGGGAATAGCACAACCAGCAACTTGCGTGTGGAGGCCACGCTTCAGGGGGCGCAGACGACTTCCGCAGGACCCAGCGCTGAGACTTCTCCAGTGGCTTCCTCAACACCGATTGGCAATACCCTTTCTCCCACCTCGGCACCTACCTCGGCACCTAGTTCGAAAGGCAAAGCTGTAGAACGTCCAGCAGTTGAGACGCAGTCATCCGAGAGCAGCTTCCAAAGCACATCTACCACGCCCTCATTACCGATCCCGACGACTAGCCGCGGGCCTTCTCACTTGAGGCAGATGAGCAATGCATCTTCCATCTCATCATCCCTGGCTGATAGCGCAGCTGGCAGCTATAGCAACCAGGCGTACCTGGATCCTCGAGCCAGCGAGCTTAGCGTTGGCAACAGAAGCGAAGAAGGTGACCGAGACAACACGGAGCCCATGTTCAACTTCCGGAGCCTGGCAGAGATGGTGGGCGTTGACATTGAAAATGGCGAGGCCAACCAGGACCAGGATATCGCCTCAGGCGAGGGCCGGACTACCACTACGAACAAGAAGGCCGAAGCGGAAGATGAACCGGAAGCGGAGCACATGGAAGATGCACACAGTGGGGAACCTGTGCAGACAAACGCCGGCACATTGAAGCCACCGCCAACAATTCCCGAAGAGCCCGTCGACGGCGCCAGCAAAGGCGACGTGTCCCCTTTGCTTGGCAGTGGAGCATTGACACCGGAAGTGACAATAACACCCGAGACCCCGGCTCCTATCTCGGATGAGGCTGCTGAGTCGAAGAGGCTGGGCCATGAAAGCATTGTGGAGAGTTCGACTGGAGTAACGCAGTAATCGGAGTGCGGATCGACGGGCATGACGGGATGATTGCAAAATATGATGATGCCATATTTGATGGCAACGGCTACATGGGAGGAAGAGTTTTGCATACACTCTGGGGGTTGGGAACCCCAAGAAACTCAAGGCGTTCAGCGTGAACTTTGGGGGAGGAGGCCATTAGACGTGATTCTTTTTTTATTTCATCTATTTGCCTTTTTGCCATGTGAATGGCCAGCGCTCACTGTACTCTACCCAGCCTACCTTTTATAGGTATGTGAGAAAAGCGGCTGAGACGTTGATAGTCTCGAGCTGCTTGCCAAATACCATTTATTCATGGAAATATTTCGCCCTCGTTTCTCACTTGATTTTTGGAAAATTTGACCTCCTGTGCCCAGCTTGCTTGCAAAGAAATGGGTTCCTGCCCAGGGTTACAAGTGTGGCTCGGCGGCGGCGGGAGCAACAGCAGGGAGGGCAGCATCGATGGCGGCGACGGAAGGTTGGTTGACGAAATCTTCGCCAGGACTGGCCCAGCTGTAATTCCGCCATTCGCCCAAAGCCGGCCACATTTGTTCCGTGACCAAACGCTGAATCTTATCAAGTCGACTGGCTTGGGGACCGGCGGGATTTGACTGGTCATTCTGGGCCGCAAGCTCGCTCATCATGCCCTGCCAGGCAAGGAACGTCTCTTCCAGTTCCGACACGGACGTGACACCCATGACGCTGACACCAACCTTGGCAGGGCCGTTGTACGTGGGCGGCAACAGCTCGCTGCCAAAGGCACTTCCCACGCGAGCCCAATTCGCCATGGCCCAGTACAGAGCGAGCTCTTCCATCTTTTCGCCCGCGCCCTCGGCGATTCCAACCAAGCTCTTGCATAGCTTGCGCAAGGGACTCGGAGCCGGATGCCAGCTCGCCATGGGCCCATCATCAACGCCGCGGGTGGTGAGCAGACCCATGCTCAGCATGCTCGCGTTGGTCACGACACCGACACTGGCATCTTTCAATCGTGTGAGGATGGCGTCGCTGCCGAGAGTATCGTTCTGGATGCAAAAGTGCGAAAAGGATTGGACAGCGTCGATGGGTTCGCCCGTTTCGCGGAGGATCTTTTCGGCAAGCTCGCAGAGGACAGGAACGGGATAGCCGCAGATACCGACGTAACGGACTAGGCCTTCATCGCGGAGGCGGCGCAGCTCGCGGACAGCGGCGACGACCTGGTCGGGGGTGACGAATTCTGCATCGTGGGTGTAGACCAGGTCTAAGTAGGTGGTATTGAGACGCTCGAGGCTGCGGAGGACGGAAGCGCGGATCCAGGCCGGGGAGTAGTCGAACTCGGTCGGGGCGATGCGGCCAGCCTTTGTGACGAGGAAGTAGGAGTCGCGGGGCGGTGAGAGGGTGCGTAGGGCGGCGCCGAGGATGGTCTCGGAGGGCCCGTAGTATGGAGAAGTGTCGAATGCGTTTACGCCGAGTGATAGGGAGCGGGAGACAATGTCGACGGAGGGCATGCGCGAAGGGTCCGAAACGTATTGGTAGTTGAAGGTCGCGGTGCCGAGGATCAGAGGCGGCAGGACGGCGGACAGCGGCCGGGTTGTGGTTGTGCGCGGGGCCGCCATTTCGGAGGTGGTATTCTGCGCTCTATAGATAGAAACCGAGATTTAGCTTCCAATGCGATAGACGATCGGTGACATGTAGCTTCGACTCACTACTCGCTAGTAGAGATCTGCTGCAAAAGCTGTCGTTGCTGGCCGTGACGAATGATGCACAAGGCCCGGCTTCAGGGCCGGCGGCTCAATAGATATCGAGTCGAGCACGTCAATGATTGATAGTCAGGGTCCCCCCGCGTGCCTGAATCCCCGAATGCGATTTGCCCCGCCGGAAAGGTGGGGGAGTCTGTTTTTTTCCTTCTCTTTGGTGACTTTCTGGAATCGGACTGGTCTTGTTCTAGTCCCTCCGGATAGGACCGAATAGACTGACGCGGAGCTCAACTCTAAAATGCTGAGAAGAGGTTCACGGTATGGTGACTTGGTTGATGGGTAGCTTGATTTCGTGGCCATGACCATAGCTAGAGACTTTGGGAAGTAGCATACTAAGCGATGAGGTCTATCTCAGTAAACACGGATTCAATTTGATTCATCTTTCTCGATTTGCATGGAGATGCCACGAGTTTCGTGAAGACCGGCCATTTCAGTGACATTGCGGGGGCTCAGCATGACACGCGGGGTTCTGGAGGGGAAGCTGGGGTGTCGGGGCTTCTGGGACTACCTTACCATGTTTGCGGTGAGGGCTGAGGTAATTAGGTAGGTACCTGAACCTAAGGCAGATGGAAAGAGTTGATGCATCTGGAACAAGATGGTTGTGAAGACCGAAATATTACAATGGTTGAATTTGTAGAGGGGATCATGGAGGAAGAAGACAAGCACCGCTGGGGTTTTGCAGGATACAAAAAGATGGGTAAATTCGATCTTGATTCTCAGCAGGCCACCAGCACCTGCCGCACCTGCTCCTTCGCATTGCTGCAGGCCAAGAGGGGTCGCTTGTTCTTCCGGGACCACTACCTATCTTATCTTATCTCTGGTCTTATCGATTACCCGCACCTCAGGTTCGTACCTACCTTAGGTAGGTATCGTGCTTCACCTCCAGGTCATCTCAACGGAATCGCGATGAGTCTCACAACACGTCATCCGTAGAGCTCCCGATCATCTTACATTTGCCATATTTTCAGATTTTTCTCTCTTCAGAAATTTGTCAATAACAGCAATGGTATCTCTTTGACCGACTGACTCCGTGGAAGCCCTGGCACAGTGAAACGTCTCTACCTTAGCAACGCGGATTTGTTTCCAAATTCTGCCCGGATCTCGTCGTCCAGTGACGAGTCCATCAGTCTTTGGGTAACCATACGGTGGTATCTGAATTGCCTACACTCATCTATATTTTGGCTAATTCTCTATCAGGTAATGCATGGTATCAATTACAAACCGACCTGCTCGCATTGGACGGCAATTAGCCTGAAGATCCTGCCAAGTGAGCTCTAAATACATTATCTCACTCATCATTTCTCCCTATCAATCACCCAAGTGGCCCTCCACAGCCTCGCTCCTTCCAGGCTCTACTTGTTCTGCATCAACTTATTGTCTCGATCCAGCAGTAATGGCATCAATGTTACTCTACCAGTCTGACTCATATTGGCTGTCGACCATCCCTCGTCCGGCACTTTGGTCAGCCGGTCAGCCGCCCCTTTGGAGAATCTAACCCCTCGCCGTTTACTCAGTGGCCTACCTAATTCGAACTCCGAGACAAGTGGATGCTTCGGATCTATGCTAGAATCTCTCACTCGTCACTTGATACTCTTTCGAGAGACGATACCTACCTCCGACCCCTCCTAATGTAAGGCCTGTAGGCGACTTTCCACCCATCGGTGTGGCCTCCATCTCCCGAATGATTGCCCGCGATGATCAGATCGTCACTGTTCATGGCGTTTGGGTTCCAATCTTCAAATGGCGCTATATGGCTGCCTTCGTTTTCAACCCGTCTTCCCCTCTATGGTAAAGAAACATGACCGGTATCTCGAGAGCATTCATCCGCCTTGGCAAATAAATGGCTTTCGGATCTTCATATTGGCAACCATCTTCCCCTCCCTTCTCGTACCATATTTTGTGACAACGTTGTTGCACCCGGAGTGTTTGGTCTCATATCTGTCTACTATTTCCATACGACATGGCTTCCTCTTTCGTCGCTACGCAAGTCGACATGGATGAATGGGTGATTGCTCCGAACCACCGTTGATTATGGCAAATGATGGCGTGAGCCATCGGCCGGACTTCACTTAAAGACTCCTTACCTGCTCCTAGAGAGTCATCATCCTCATCAGAATGTTCCCGTACTACCAAGGCCTCATTTGAAGACGAGAGAGTGAATCCGCCGGCAGAGATCATGCGTTGGTTTACCACTACCCTCAGTGCTGTGGCGCTCATTAACTCTGGTAGGTTTTATTACCACTCGTATCTTAGGGGCTTGTACTAATTCATAGGACAGTAGCCATCGCCCAAGACCAGTCAACATACTGCGACAGTCTAGGGCGTTGCTTCGCTTCTTATACCAACGCAGGCGGCATTACTTACGGCATAGCCATACCTGAAGGGCCTGCGACGGGTCAACCATATGAAGCCATTGTTCAGATCACTGCCCCCATCGAGGTAGGATGGGCTGCCTTAGCCTGGGGCGGCTCTATGACATACAATCCCTTAACAATCGTATGGGTCAATGGCAAAGACGTGGTCGTCTCCTCTCGAATGGCATTGTAAGAACCCAATTCGTTCCATGGGAACCGCTTGATCACTGACAATTACTAGTGGCTACTTCACTCCTCCGCCTTACGAAGATGCAGAGTACACCGTTCTTCCCGGCACTGTCGTCAATGATACGCATTACTCCGCCACGGCTCTATGCCGAGGTTGTACATACTGGGCACCATACGGAAACGATCCAACATCTTTGGACCCCAACGGAGAAAACTACTTGGCGTTTGCTTACTCTGGCGTGCCAGTTGATGACCCGGCTGCCAACGACACAACTTTTGGCATCCACGAGCGCGCAGGACACTGGATGCACAACTTCCGACAGGCTCAGGCAGTCAATTTTGAATCTTGGGCAGCGGGCAATGCTGAAGGCGAAGGTCCCACCAGCGCTGTCACCAAAACGACGCTGCTGACCACCTTGTCGACATCCACTTTGCATAGTACCACGACGCCCAAGACCAATGTCACCAGGACAGGCGCTTCACTCAGCAGCGTAACGGCCACTGTCTCATCTCCGCGTTCCAGTTCTAAATCGTCCTCCATCGTATATAGCGCCCCTGTGCCTCCAGTCCCCAACTCGTGCTCTGGCGTCAGCGCCTTCAGGTTCGGATATCAAACTGCGAGTGGCTGGAAGGCCGTTAAGCTTGCTGGATCTCTGACAGGTCCCCGCGGATTGGTCGTCGACTCCGAGGGCAATTTACTCGTCGTACAATCGGGCAAAGGTGTCACAGCTCACACCTTTGGAGCCGACGGTTGCATCTCTTCCACAAAGACCCTGATCAGCAACCCCTCGCTAAACCATGGCATCGGCTTGACGCCTGATGGTAAGACGTTATACGTCACCTCCATGACTACCGCATGGTCTTATGTCTACGACGCAAAAGCTCAAAGCGTGAGTGCGCAGACTGTTGTCGTCAAGGGAATGCAGCAGGGAGGTCACCCAACGCGCAACCTCGTCATTCCGCCGGCAACGCCGCATCTCCTCGTAATCCAGCAAGGCTCTTACAGCAATTTTGACTATGAATCACTCAACAAGGCAGTGGCACGTGCTGTAGTCAAAGTATTTGACATGCGCAGTGTGCCATCCGGAGGCTATACATACGCCTCCCAGGGGCGGTTTCTCGGATGGGGCCTGCGCAACGAAGTAGCCCTCGCAGCGGACGGAAATAATGCGTACGTCCAACTTGTCTTTGTTGTTGTTTTTGTCGGTAAACACATGTAAGCTGACAGTAATCGTTCAAGGATTTGGGGAGTGGAAAACAGCGGTGACGACTTCGCCCGCACAGCCAACGGCCAGAGCTACGACATCCACAACGACAACCCAGCAGAAGAGCTGAACTTCCGTAAGTCGCCACATCCTCCGATCAAATAATCCAAGACAACTCACAACTCGTTCAAGTTGGTGATCCTTCTCAACCGAACGACCAGTGGTACGGGTACCCGACCTGCTTCACTGTCTGGGAGCCGTCCGTCATCAAGGACAAGACCTTCAAGGTCGGGCAGCAGTTCGTCGTCGCTCCCAACAGCACCTTCAACGACGATACTTGCACTCAACGCTCTGTGGCACCCAGACTTTCGATCCAAGCACATAGTGCACCCATAGGCGCCGTTTTCGACAGCGCGTTCCAAAATCTGTACGTCACGCTGCATGGCTCGTGGAACAGGTCACCTGCTACGGGATTCAAGGTGTCTGTGGTGCCGTTCACCCAGCTCACCTATGGCGTATACGATCCGGTTGCCGCTCCAGACTCTAAGACTGGTTACACTGATGTCTTTTGGAGCACAAACGTCGGAAGCTGCACGGGGTCGACCTGTTTTAGACCTTCCGGCATTGTCTTTGACAAGGGATTCTCGAGGTTGTTTGTGGCCAGTGACAACACCGCGGAGGGTGAACTCTTCATGCTCGTCAAGTCTTGACACAGGTACAACTCATTGCTTGCAGAAGGAAAGTCGTACAGACCAACTTCAAGATAACCAACCCCATGATTGAAGTTCATCTGTGACATGCTAAATGTCCTTGCTTCATGTCTATCCACAGACTATGTGAATTCAAGCTGTGATCACCGTACCATCACCACACGCAGCCGAAGAGGCGTAGTAATGAGATGACCAGCGCCAAGTTATCCTACATTATTCTCACGAACAGCCTGAATCTCCACAGGAGGCTGCCTGGATAAAGAGATGTATTGCTGCTCTGGCCTACGATGTACCCAATTATACAGCCTACAAGTTGGCTGTGGAGTAGCCCATTGGCATACTCGAAATAAGAGATAAGATTGCGATAGTACCACATAGGTTCAAGCTGGTGCGGCTGGTTGATATATAGGTATTTTTATTTATTTTAATTTATTTTGAGTGAGCATGGGACAGGGAATGAGAGTCTCGTGATCAACGTTCCTTGATGCAAAACTCGAATGACAAGGAACACCACAGGTGGTCTCCCGTCATCCGGGGACAAGATCATTGTCTGAGTTTATTCACGATCCTGCGCTCTGTTTGTACCAGTCGCCGATTCTATGGAGTCGCGAAAAGGAGCATCATCTTGCAAGAGATGTTCAGAGAGGTCTACCAATTGGTCAGGTAATCAGAGTGATGGAAGACAGGGGTGTTCGACATACTATCGGAATCACTCCGTCGTGTTTCAATGGCACCGAAGAGCGCGTCCATGTCCTCCAGCTCCCGACCCTTAGTTTCGGGAAAGAATGCATATATGGCCTATAGCATTGGTCAGCGTTGAGGGATTTCATAGGCAATAAGTCCGTGGTCTTCATACCGGAATGCATATAATGTTCACGACCATGAATATGAAGTAGATGTTACTGCCCATATATCCGATGCCCGCAGACCACACCATGGTGACGATAGAAGAACCGACAGAGGCACCAGCGGAGGCGAAGTTCAAGCCTCGGGCTCGTACCGAGGTGGGAAAGATCTACAGTCACGTCGACATCAGTGATTGCCTCAAGGAACGGAAGAGGGCATCATCACGAGGTACCTCTGTATTGTAGACCCATGCCGTTGGTCCAAATCCCAAAGAGAAGCCAATGACATATACAAAGATGAAGGCCACGCATATTATGTCGGTGGCTGGGCTTTTCCGCTGAGGATCTAGAAGAGGCACGGCTCCATTAATCTGAGAGAAGCTGATCAGCATTTCCAGTTCTTACGCACGGGTTCCCGTAACCTTTCACCTACCAGCAGCGAGAAAGCCATGATGATACAACCAGCAACGAGGCATTTCCTCCGCCCGAACCGATCAATGATAAACATCTCGAGAACTGTGAAACCTATCTTAACCGTTGATTCGGTAGCGCTGATTAGCAACGCAGTATGGGAGAATATGCCATGTTGCTCCAATAGCCATGGGAGGAAGTATTTGATGGCAGTGGCACCACAACTTGAAGCCATGAATTGTAGCAGGGTAGCTCGCCAGAGACGATTAAACAGTGGCTTTTGTCGGAACAAAGAAAGCCAGTTGCTGCCGGATTGATGGTACTCGTCGACGCTCTTGATGATGGCCGAGAATTCATGCTCAATTTCGTCGTCGTCGAAGCTTCCCTCGCGGAGCCAGCGAAGTGTCGAACGTGCCTGTTCTTTCCTTCCATGTTCGACGAGCCAACGGGGACTTTTTTAGTGTTAGTACAAACAGTCTTCTTTGGATTGGAGTACTGACGTTTCGGGGACCCAGGGCAACCCGAGCCCAAAGATCATTGCGGGGGTTATCTCCAAGAGGATAGTCAATCTCCAGCCATAGAAAAGGCCTGCATCGGAGGACCAGAATCTCATGAAATATCCAACCCTGTCATTGTTAGAGGTTTCTCAGACGGAGGCGACATTGGTTTAGCTCACCAGAAGCCCAGCGCTATGCCAGCGATGAAGCCGACATGGTTCAACGTTACAAAATGGCCGCGCTTGTGTGCCGGCGATATCTCACTAGGAAAGCGATCAGCGCCTACGCATAGAAAATGGGCTTAGAACCTCTTACGCTTGGTATAACGGCACTGAAGTAGACACGACGGCAACTCCAACGCCACTGATGAGTCTTCCAGCAAGCATGGTGCCGCGAGCTGTACTACCTCCACTTGTGGCTTGCAGTATGGCGCCAAGGCAAACGAAAGCTGTTCCCGACAAGGCGGCATACCGACGACCAAGCCAGTCAGTGATCGGATGAGAAATACAGAGATAACTGATGAAGGTTCCAGTGTAGTAGACGCTGACTACGGTTCCGATCAAAGCGCGTGTTGGCTGATGTAGAGCTTCGCGCCAGCCTGAACTGACTATCACTGAAGACAGTATGCCAATGTTGTATCTGTATTGAGTAATTAGGATTCACTAAGCTCTTCGAACCATTAGATGGCTTAGGGCCACGGTGGTTTGTAAAACCCGACGACATGTCGTGTCGTCGATAGCTCGCCATATTGAGTTGGCTAGGTGGATTGGAGGACAAACTTACCCCCAGACAGACGCGCCAATGCCGAAAAAGATGCAGAGAAAATAGAGACGGGACTCGCCAGCGGGTAATGAAGCACGAAGCCAGGCCATATCGATGGGCGTGAACTTTGGAGACGCGGTTAGAGGGGTAAGCAGCGGGCGGGCACAGCAGGCGGGAGGTGCGCCTTGCGGCAAGGAGCTGTTATCGATGGCTTTTCAGTATTGAGGAAGGCCGTTACTGACAACCTTCAATGTAGTTTCAACACAATTGGAAGCAGAGAGATGTATCTGGACGGCTACTTCCAAGGGTTCCAAGGTGAAGCGCGGGGTCGCTTGGCCGAGACAGGTTGGATCATCTCGTGATTATGTAAGACACCTTCATGCACCACCCGCGAACTGAATTTTACCATTTCAAAGACAGTATTTTGTGCTGCTTGAGTACTTGGTCAATCTCCAGAAGAATAGTCCTGATCAGCACAAGTGCTTTGCGTCCGTTTGACATAGAGAGCATAGGTTGAATCAACGAACATTTGGGGACGGTTGAGACCACCAACCAACACCATGGGGAAGCTGACCCTCTTCAGCTGATCGATATCCGCTCTTGGAGGTAGAGCGTAGCCGCACACTCTATGCGCCATGATCATGAAAGCGAAAAGTCTACTACATTATTATCTACTTAGTGATTCTGACCTGAGCGTTTTTCCGATGTCAAACAGAACTCCCTGGATGAGATGTAAACCACTGAAGGCCTCAAGATTATGTACCGCCACCGATGTTACAGCCAGCTGTTGCCCCAACAGCGGTTCTCATCTGAAGTCATGGCGACGCGTGGCCGCTTATAGCGTATCCATCATTCATACATTATTTTTACAACGTGGCTTTCCCTCCTTACAAACACACCACTCTATCGAGGCACATACCCCGAGAAGTCGTACATCCCATTATGATCCTGCAGTCCCGAGTTCCAGTCAAGGAATTGGGGCTGCCCATTGGCGTCAATCACTGGCGCATACATGCTCATATTGCTGGGCGATGGCCCTGATGTCGGCACCATGGTGCCATCATGGTAGCCCCAGAGTTGAGCGGCCATTTCCGGCGTCATCCCATGTGCCATTGGCATGAGTTCCGCCTGTTGGTCGAACATTGGCGGCTGCTGAGATAATTGCTGCTGCGACGGTGACTGCTTCTGCACTGGGGGAGAGCCTCCGAGACCAAAGTCGGATGCGGGCAGCTGTTCTATCAGGGGCTGCAGCGTCCTTGGCGGAATAGAGCCTCTGAACTCTTCCGGGGTTGATGACGCCCTTCTGACTGTTCGAACACTGTCGGAGTGGGCGAGCATACCCTGCCCGTCGAATCCGCCTCCAGGGAAGATGGCGACAGACTGGCTATCTTCCGAACCCTCGTCGACGTCTACACCCGAGTCTGGGCGAGGGACAGTGCGAGTCAAGTGGCGTGGGGCTAGGAGGCGGGACGGTGATGGCTCGTTCTTTCGATTACTTCGGTTCGAATAGGGCATGTTCTGTGCGTTGGCGATGCACTGTTCAATGACCTGGATGAACTGATTGCGATAGATGTTCCCGATGGTCTCCAACGCTTGGGGAGTCATGCCCTTGTTTCGCAGGCTATCCTCGACATCTTTCAGACTGTTCATGAACTGATTCTGCAGCTCGAAATGCTCGATTACGGGGCAGAAGTCTAGTCGGCGTTAGGACCTTGGGGTTGGAAAAACTGTGTTGGATGGGAGTATGTGGCATACCGAAAGGTTGAACCCTGTAGTCATCGTCGTCAGGGAACAACAGGTTCCAGATCTCCTTCCATTGAACCTCAGTGCTCATGCCACTGGCTCGCTTCCTACTGAGAAGCTTCGTCATTGTAGGGCCGTCGATGCCGGACTCTGGGTCATGGTCGGAAACGTCACACATCTGCTCCTTTGGTAGACGCTGGTGATCCCTGAGATCCTTCTTGCTGGGGAAGTCTCGGTTGCAGCGGTCGCACATGAAGGATGAAGGGTCGTTGCGCTTGTGTTGCTTGACGATGTGTTGCCTAGCAAGCGTTAGAGCGCAGCTCGTGAGCTTTCCAAGTGTCGGGTACTCACCTCAGCTCGGCAAACTTGGGGAAATAAGTCATTGCACACGAATGGTGCTCTCTCACGTTGAACCTATGTGGGTTCCTCTTGCGAAACGGACAGCTCAGTCGAAGGTCTCCCTCTGCCTCTCGTGGTGTTTGTCTGGCCCTCTTGAACGGCACGCTTGAGTCTCCATCGTCATCCGTCAAGTCATCGCCATCATCATCACCATCTGCACGGCCGGTGTCGCCCTTCTTGCGCTTGCCGTTTTGAGACCCTCGACCTGACCCTGATCTCCGAGCTAGAGGCAGAGAGCCATTAGACGACGTGGATTGAGTGTGGGTTAGTTGTGTTCCGGCGGGGAATCCATTGAAAGCAAATCTTCCAATGTCTTGGATAAATCTGAAGACGAAATGGCGGAGGAAGGCGGGCGGCATAGTAACCTCTTCCAGCTCCACACCGTAAGTAACTTGTAAGACATAGTCGAGAACCGCATCGGCTTCTTCATTAGAGAAGTCAATGGGCGTTGGGGTGATGGGCTCCCATGCACGCGAGAGACGATCGGAGCCGGAGTCAAAGCTCATTCTTTCATTGAGGGGCCGGGATGGCACCCGCTCTTCGCGGGGTGACTCGGGCGTTTCGTCCGGCGACGGCGGCCTATCTTTGGCATAAGCATCGCATGTGGAATAGCACCACTCTCACGGATCATAATTTACCTTGGGGTGCCCGCCGTGTGAGGCAAGTCAGTTTGCTCATCTTCATCCGGCTCGATGATGTCCATCCGCGGCAGTGGATCCTCCTTGTGACCCGCGCCGATAGATTCCGGATACGCCGGAAACCTCTCGCCCATGATGGAGTCCACGAACGTCGATCCCGAGTCGCATGATTCTCTGTAACGATGTCCGCTCGTACCGGACCGCGACGCAAGGAACGGTGTTGGTAAGCGCTCAGGGCCATCAATATCAGGAGTCGTAGCCCTTGTAAAGGTCGATGAGGTGGGAGACATGGGCATTGAACAGGTCGTGGCTGAGTCGGGGACATGAGTCGAGCTCATGGTCGATGAGGTCGGCGACCGGTCACGAAATGTCTTCCCATAGACACCTGAGATGATCTTCAGGCCCTCGGGGCATTTTTGCTGGTGGTGCACAGGTTGCGACAAGCGAAAGTGGTGTTCAAATGGTGGTGAGTGAACTACTTCCTCGATTTTGGCATGCGAGGCAAAGGTCGAATCCCGGTGACGTGGCTCCCGAGGTCGGATCGGAATCTCGACCGTGAACGACTGCTCGTCGCTCATCGTGAGTGATACTCTTTTATCTGCTCGAAACGTCGCTGATTCTGAAATGCTGACGCGTCTTGAATGAAAGCTGAGCCCGCAATGACACTTGAACCCGATTTACTGGGTTGGTCTTGGCATTCAGTTCTCCGGCTGCGCTTGCTCGAAGAAATCCCTTCTCGAAACCCGTCCGTCACTTGTCGTTATGATGGCGATGAGAATAAGGCACTGAAAATGATTAACGAGAGTGATGAAAAAAGACAGAAAAGTGAACGGAATCGAGTCTTGGGATGCGACACTCGAAGAAGGGTAATTCCCCCTCGGTCATGCTGTTGCCTCCAGACTCAGCCCCCCAAACTATGCGGAGTACTTAGAATGCGAACCATCTCAGCATAACAAGGGTGGGCTCAGCTGGAGACTGTGATTGGATCATGATCACGACCGTCGTTGGCGCAAGAAACAAGTTTCTATCATTGGACAATGCGGGCGTGACGGACGAGGATGCCTCCCCTATTTCTGGCGCGCAGCTTGCTGCAGGCCAGCATACCCCCTTTAGAAGAACTGGACCTCTGATTTGCTTGTGGCCGGTGCCGTTCTGCTTCTCTGACAGTAGCGGGCAGGCAGAAACAATGTTTCTGCCAGTGTGTCCTGTTAGGGATATACTCATGATAAACCTGATCTCAGTTGTGTCGGTTCCACGATACATGGTACTTCCCTAACAGCCACGAACGAGATAAGCATGCTTCGTCTCAGGGCGCCGACCCAGGCGTCCGATATATCCCAGCACTGGCACCGTCAGTGCGCCTGTTCGACTGCCAGAACTGGTAATCAGCCCTATGAGGATCGCGTCTGTCCAACATTGCGACTCCATTAATGCACGCCATCGCGACCTGGTGGATGTCGACACTCGTCTGTACCTGAAGCGTTCCAGCTTCAGTTGAGATTAGATCGGCCAGGGCTCTCTGGTTGCCCCGTCGCAGGCCGGCCGCCGGTCTTTCGAATTTGCCCTGCCATTGGATAATGGCAACAGTTGGTCCATTGCGCATGCGGAGTGTATCGTCTACTCAATGTCAGAAGCGGAGCTAATATCGACAAGATGCTAATTCAACCTCCTTCGAGCCTCCCTGGTTTTTGGGTATGGAATTGAGCCTCACGAATTCATGATGGTGTCATTATAAGAGCGGGATGGTAAGATGAAGGTCATGACGGTAATGAGGGCAACATTGGCCCTTCAATTCGCAACCGATAGGAAGGCGTAATCGCGCAATCTGACTCCGGATAATTTTCAACTTAACCACCAAAGCCAATTGCATCGTGACCAAACCGAGGCCTGTACTTTTCTCTCCAAAATTGGCCAACCGCTACCCCAGAGTCGATCCGAACCGAGCGCAAAGCTGGAAACTCTCGAGAAAAATAGTCTAACGAATATGTCACACTCTAAAGCCAGCTCAAGCCAGAGCCTAGCAGAGTATCCCACCGGGTATGAAACACATCAATATTCTGCCTTTGAGCAACCGCACTGACAATGCAATATCGACAGATCTTCCCGTGCCGCTCCCTATAGTGTCGATCGTTTCATGGTCGAGTCATCTTCCTGGACACCATTGAGCCAAAGAACCGGTACTCCCCGCACGACTTACAACGACTTCATGCAATCAGACCTCGACAGCCTGTTACAACAAGCGAAGCAGCGGCCACGGACAGCCAATAAATGAAAAACGAGTGAAGGAAGTCAAGAGATTGTACGATACTGTATTACTACTCGCTCACTCGATCTCCCTAACAAGCATCTCGATTGCAATGCATGTACAAAGGCGTGGGGGATCAGAAGAGGATGATTCCCGCGTGTACGCGAATGGTAGTAAAAATATGGGAGCGTTGGGCTTGTTTTGGGCTATGCTGTGTCACTTCGGAGACGCATTGAAGGTTCTTGTTGCATGGCAAGACGGTAGAATTATCTTGACTGGTGAGATGGCAGGCCACCTCACCCGGGTATGTAGACTGCTTTTTGCAGAATTATGTACGATGAAAGCATATGTGCTATTGACCAAGGTCCAATATATACGGTGAAGACTCAAAGGAAGTGTTTTTTTACGCATCTCAACTCCATCTCGGATGCAATGCCTACTCTGCTGTGTCTCGAGCAGGAACATGTAGGCATTTGATACCGGATGGGAGCCAGCATGCGTTTACTGGAAAAGCTCAACGGTGTCGAAGATCTAGGACATGAGTTAGCATAGATATTTATAATCCGAACGATCTCCAGTGAAAACTTACGACGCTGGGGCTCAGGTAAGTGTCACCACTGCTGCCAGAGATAACATTGATGGTGATGGTGTTGGCTCCTGAAACGAGGGTGCCGGCAGGGATGCTGACGTCGTAGACCTCGCCGAGGCCGCGGTACGCACCACGAGTAACGCCACGAGAGTCAATCTTGGTGGGCGCAGCAGGGGCCGGGCCGGTCCAGCTGTTCACCTTGGCCTGGGGGCGGCCACTGGCAAAGGCAAGGGTGGTAGCGATGCGGAGGGTGGCAGCGCCAGGGGCGGAAGCGAGGTTGAACTTGATGGTGACGGGGTTGTTGACGGCGGTGAAGATGGCCATAGGGAAGTCACCGACGGCAGATGTGCCGACGGTGTAAGTGAGAGGTCCCCAGCTGCTCATGCGGCTGTCGGAAGGGTGCATGCGGAGCTGCTTGTCGGCGTTGCGGAAGCCGGTAGGCTGGCCATCGTACTCGCCAATCTTCCAGAGGGTGGTGCGGGCAGCGAGGGTGCTGGCGATGTTGGCAGTGGTAGTCTTTCCGGCGGAGACGGTGACGGAGCTGGTGGCCACCTTGAACTCGGTCTGGTAGAGGACCATGGTGTAGGTGCCGGGCTTCATAAGAGGGGAGGTAAAGGCGCCGGTTGACGAGGCGTAGGTCCAGTACTGGGCGTTGGCGTTGTACCAGTGGACAACACGCTGGAAGCTGCCGGTGATGCCGGAAGCGGTACCGGAGACGGTGCCGCGGCCGGAGGCAGCGACGTAACCCTTGAGGCTGAGCTCGCTGAAGAAGTCGTAGTTGAAGTCGGTGTTCTTGGGGATGCCGGAGCGGGAGAAGGACTGGACATAAGGGCCGTGCAGACCCATACGGTAGGCCTCGGTCTGGGCGTGGTTGCTGTTCATGTAGTTGTACAGGTTGGTAGAGTCACCAGCGTTGTTGGTGTTGATGTCGCGGAAGAAGGGGCCGCCGGAAGAGAGCTCGAAACCGGTCTTGGGCTCGACGGAGACGCAGACGTGGATCTCCTCGGGGCTGGTACCGTAGACACAGCGGACCTTGTCATCGATGAAGCGCTCGCTGGAGTAGAACTTGGATCGGGTCTGGCCGCTGACGACGAAGACATCGGAGCCCTCGACGGTGGAGCTGGAGCCGGCGGTGGTGGAAACAACACCGAAGGGGTATTCGCTGGGGAGGGTGTCCTTGTTCAGACGCGAGATCCAGCGAAGCTCACCAATGTCTGGCTCTGCGGTGATGTAGGTCGCCATGTAGATGTTGGCCTCACCCTCCTTGACAATGAGGTAGTGTGTAAGAGTCGAGGTGGTGCAGGTCACCTTGATAACCTTACCGGTGCTGGCTGTGATAGTGGTGGCCTCGACGGTGGCGGTTCCGAGACCAGAGCTGATGTGGCTGCCCTTGCTGGCATACTGGAGCTCATTGCCACGGTACTTGATGGAGTTGATATCACAGCTGGACTTGGAAACTTGAAAGACGAGAGTGTTGGATGAGCCGGCATCGACAACGAAGTTGCTACCCGAGGTGGTAACGCCGAAGGCAGCCAAAGCAGAGGAGGCGAAGGAAAGGATAGTGAAGAAGAAAACCTGAAGAAGAGTGTTCGACGCCATTTTGGCTGTAAAGGGGCTGCCCTTGCCTGGCGAACTAGAGAGAGTGAGAGGACGAAGTTGGAATAAGGTCAAGCAGTCATAGGACAAGAAAGCCTCCTCCTGGGTTTCTAGAACGAGGGTGATCGACTTTGTTATAAAGTCAAGAACAATCCATCTGGACTTGGCGCTTGGCACCCGGCCAGCGCACATCTTGGGAGGCCGGGACAATTCCTCGCCATGCGCAGTGCTGAAGGCCCCTTGGTCTCTTTCGCGGGATTCCAACTTCCAAGAGCGGGCGTCCGCCGGAGAGGTTACCTCTTGCAAGGGCTCGTGATAAATTGCAACAGCTTGTTGATTGGCGGAATGATTGTTTCATGGGCCGGCGACCAGGGCTTCCTCGCCGTGGCTGCGCGAGATAGATCACGAAGGGTGAAGCGGAAAGGGTGAGGGACAGGGCTCGAGAAACCAGGGTTTGCCCAAGTCCCGCTCCGGACGGGTGGAGGAAGAGCAGGGAAAAGGCATGATTGATGGGAATTGGGGACGACTTGGCAGGAACCCGCTGCAGCCGTGTGCCGTAGGATTTACATAAGAACGTTGTCTCTGATCTTTGCTCGATTGGATGGCGGATGTGGAATTAAGCATTCGAGGTTACAGTGGCATTTGCTACTCCTAGCTGCTCGCGCTCGCAACAATGATGGCACGGAGAGTGTGATGATTGCGGGGAAGTTCATAACTATTCCAAAGCTCAAGGAAGCTTGCGAGAAGCTAAAGGCACACAATTCAACCGAGGGGACTTTAGCTTAAGGTACTTTACTTTGGTGTCAACACCCTGCCGTTAGTTGGACAACATGGGAAGTACTCCTCTGGCGGGCTGTCGGCGGATTGTCCTCTCGGTCATCTGTATTGTCAAGGTGAGGGGATGACCAGTTGAGGAGATGAAGGGCTGACGGTGAAATTGGTCCGCAGGACAAAAGGAGACATTGCCGGGGGCAGTCCGCTGCAATATGCCCGAGTGAGCCAGGAAAGAGGAAGAATGTTCAGACGAACGGCAGACCCGTTGCATACTTTAGCGTTCGCCATGGACATGAAAGCAAAAGACCAGACGAACCAGCAGCGGGCAAGGCGCTGTGAGTCCCGGAATCTCGGGGCATTCTACGGTCTACCCCAGATTCGCACCGGCACAACGTGCAGCTAAGCTGTTGACTCGGTGCTGCAGAGACGGCAGATGAATTGCGGAGACTTGACCTCGGGTCATGATTGCTGCTCAGCTTTGAGCAATATTGAGTTTCGCAGACATGTAACTCCGCATGAAGCTTAAGAGATTGACGAGGCGGTAGGCCGGCAAGGTAGCTCGTATGTGAGGTTGGCAAGACGCGCAATCCATGCTTGGGTCGTGAGATTGTTGATTTTAAGATTTTAAACGTACGGAGACAGAACCCATCCATCTCGCCTTCGCAAGGTTCCGGCGGCGACAACGAGCCGAATGGCACAGTGAGCCATTTGAAACTCGACAGTGGCTCTTCATTCCTCAGTGCTGGGTACGATGCCCTGTCAATATGGTAACCTATTATATAATGTTCAACGTTCAACAGAGTCAGTGACAGGGTCTTCCCTCCGTACTCGGTAGAGAGAAGCACAATATCTGCTTATTTGCCCGGGGTTCTCAGGGGGGAGAGCTAATCGACAGAGTGGACATTGTGGGTTGAAAATCGCCGTGTCGACGCAAGGACCTCTTGGCTCTGTTCGGAAGGTGGGCAGCAATGGTTCCAAAGAATCAGAGATGAATCGGGCATGGAAGTCGGGGTATTTGGGGGGCTCAACGAGTTTGGTGTACTTGTACGGATACGGAGTAGTGGTAATGTCCCCCGTCAGCATTCTACTACGGTATCAGGCCAAAGTTTAACCCCCTTGTCAGGTATCTTCGCCCGTGCTTTTCGAGATTACATCAGCAGCATTACTTTCGAGATTCTTGTGCACGTCGAACACAAATTTGGCCATTGAGAGTCACTGCTCTACCCTGGCCAGACCCACGCTACCTGGTAGGGAGATTAAACTTACCCATATAGACCAAGTAGTGTACTTGTACGGATACACAGGGTGGGCAGACAAAATGAGGGCAGAAATGAGACGGAAAGACGAGAAATGCGGGAATTGCTCCAAGAGTCCAGGAGGCCTGCAGGGGGCCAAAAGACCCGCTGCCGAGCCTCCGTGCTCATCTGACATCACGTGGGGACAAGGGTAGATGGCGAGATACGTACCCTTGGCTAGCTAAGATTTCCGCTAAGCTTAATTCGTCTAATCGTTTGTGGCGCTCCTATCAGATCCACCAAATCGCATATCGCATCATCTGCGCCACTTTATTCAAAAGCCCGTAACTCTTATGGGACTAGTCTGGTCTCTACCTTAGTCATAGGCAGTACGTACTGTGTCTCCAGCCACGGACTTGAACCCTCCGCTCATCAGGTCGGCCATCCCCCGACAGGATGACAACCCGCAAACTCATCCACCAACCCTTTGCAATTTCACTTGCATCTCGACCTCAACTAATACTGTCAAGACCCAGTTTGGCTGTTTATTCTGCAGAACAAGTCCTCGGACGGTCATTGTCTACCGCACTCAGACTGCCACTATTACGTTGACCGCGCCACAGCCGCGACGCTTACTCATCGGCAAACTTCATCCATACCGGTTCCCGAATCCAAGCATTCGCTCCTGTTTCTTTGTCTCTTACCGATGTTGTCTTTTCATGTAGGGATGTCGCAGATTGCTTTCTTTTACCGCAAATTTGCTCTCCGTATGGAACTCGGGTATCAAATAGCATGATTCGATATTTCGCAAAGGTTAAGGGTATAAACCATGCCGTGGATACTTCACTTCTTTCATTATTGAGTGCCGGCGGCCATCAGAAACACCGATTGAGCAAGCTGCGGTCTAGTTCCTGATGTTGTTTCAAAGCATCAAAGATATTGGTCTTCCTGAGAGCCTCCGACCTAGCCGATACGCCTTGGTCGTGCTGACTACTTTACCTAGGCCAGGCTTGAACTTGGGTCATTGAATGCACTGGTGAACTTAATCAGATATTAGTCTCCGGTCGGGCGTTAATTTCCGTGATTGAGTGGATGGACTGTTTTCCTCACTCGTCAGGTCATTCTGCCTTACTGTCTTTTTCTTATTTCATTCATGCTATGACTCTTATCCATATCACTCATTCTTCCAAATCCATATCAATTTCCTTTTGTCTAGAGTTCGTCGACACAGTGCCTGAGTGCGATATCTTTGTCCGCGAGTCTTTGGAAACTTGGGAAATGCTGGGTTTAGGACTTGACACGTCTATTCCAGAGCTGTGTGCAGTAGGTACCTTACCTAAGGCAGGCAAGCTCGCCATCTCCTTTTCTAATAAGCAAGTCTTCTGTAGTTCCTTCCTACTTACTTGGACAGCTTTATATGCTCAACAAGTGAGACCGTCTTGACAGCTTATCCGTATCGTGCGCTGCACCCTCGGTACAGAGTCAAGCCGCGTGTTGGCAGTGTACAACGTGCCAGTATTGGACAGCTTAGTGATGAAATCTTATTGTTGCGGCGTCTCCTATCTTTAGGATCATCTTTGAAATCGCGATTTGCCTCGGCGTAACTATCAACGCCTGCCGTTCTACCTACCCCGGATATATGACTTACCCCAGTCCATCTGACTACTGGAAGGCGTTTGTCATGGCGTCAGGATGCATAGCGTCCGCACGGTCTTATCGCTGCATGTACCTCTAACGCCACGAGGATAGCTTCATATAAGTCGCGTCGCGGAACCAGTGTAATTGGTCGTCGGGCAAATACACCCAACTTTCTCTCCCGAGTCTCATCCGTTCTTGAACCTTTATGAACCTTTGCTTTCGATCTCTGCGTGCTGTCAAATGTTCTCAGCGTCCTAGGCAAAAGTGTTCCAGGGGCTCTCCATGAGCTTCCAGCAGGTACCTACCTTGGGCAGGCAGGGAGACTGTTTACAATTCTCTTACCTATGCCTAGACGTCCTGCCCTAGATAGGCAATCAATTACCGCCAGATTTCTGTCGATCGACTGGAGTAAGTCTGAGTAACGTTTCACGTAACGAGCTCGCTCACCGATGGACGGTCTTCATCGCGAGGGATCTTCTTGTTAGCTTCTTCATTCATTTCCCTATCGGGAAAGAATGTCACTGTTTCTGTAGGTGCACAACGTCTGGAACACTTACATGTACTTTTGAATAAAGTAGATAGAGTGAAAATCGGGCACAGCAATCCGTGTTTGTTGATTTCCACGCTGGCACCACATCATTTTTCATTGAACCAGGTATCCGTTGCCCGACCGTCCCTAATGCCGCAACTCTGAGAACACAGGTGGATTGTGTAGAAGGGAATCGGTCTGGGGAGGCGAACCATCGAAGTTGAAGCCAGCCGTGGCTGTGACAAATCCTAGAAGTGCCGACCTACCCATGTAGAGGACCTAAGCACAAGCTAGTCTCGCCTATTGACTATTCGGGGTCCCGATGCTATGGACTAGGCACAAGCTGATTGAGCCACAGTGTTGGTAGGCTGCGATTGAGGGGTTTAAAGGAGCTCGCAGAAGCTAGCAGAGCTATGGAAGTTTGTCATTCTCCAAGTCGGCTGGAATCCCAGATTTTGTACGACCCGGTACCCCTCTGTCGCTCTGACAATAACCCTCATTGATCAATTCGAATGCTGAGTGACGATATCATAGGTCATATACATCTCTGAATTGATGAACTGGGTGATATCCTATGGATAGATGAATTTGAAGGGTGGCCTAAGGAACGTGGACTAAGGAATGCATACCAGGCTGTTACGGCTGATTCGCAGAGCATGTTGCACTCTCCAAGAGGACTAAACATAGTCCTCGAGGAGGAATTGCCTATTCTCGAAGTCGGGACACAATCTATCCGTCGAAGATAAAGGTTCCTCCGTCCCCTCCCAAACTGGATAGGTTCCTGCTGATCAACTGAGGAAACAGGTACCGGCAACGAACTGATCCGAAGGTCAGCTTCGCTACGATGGAGAATATGGAAACTTTGATGGGACGTGTTCATCAGATCATTGCCTTTGTTGACATGCCACGTAGGGATCCCAGTAATGTGGAACACTGGGTAAGACAACGGTCTGGCGGCTTCCTTGACGCTCCCGGCCCTCGGGATTCGGATCGTTGGCTTAGACTATCCGGACAGCTAGAATCCGGGGCTTTAACGGCTTCAGCCATCCAATAAGAAAAGACTTAATTCCATTGATGTAAGCTGCTATCCCGACGTGGACATTGTTCGCCCCGGATCTGGGCTGGCCCGGCGCTAGTGCCTGGCAGCCTACTAGCTTTAAACTCTTGGTCACAGCTAGTGCCAAGGCTTGACGAGACCATCATTTCCCGACTGGTGTCATTTGACTGACATTCTTGAGGGACAAGTGATAGAAACGGCACCAATGCTACTGATGAATGACGATAATGGAAGTCGGCTGCGCTTTCAGCCTTGCCCACGTCGCACTTATAAGCTGGACATTGCTCTTCGTTGATAAGCGTTGGAAATACTCGCCAAGCTCTCTCTGATACCTCATAACCAAGTCAACAATCGGTTTGTAACAGCTAATCAACATGCACTGCAAAAACATCGCACTTGCTCTGGCTGTTGCCACAGGCGTCATTGCTCAGCGCCCTGCCGACACTCCCATCTGCGACTACTACACAACGGCGCTGTTGAAGAACAACACTGGCGCGAACCAATACACGCTCCTTACCCTCTTGGTCAACACTGTTGTTATTGGGAATTGTAAGTCACACCGCTGTTGTATTCCAAGGTCCCTGCCGCTCACACGACTATAATCAGATACGATGCCGAATGTCGGAATAAAGGTCGATGGTATCCTGGCACCTGGCATGTACAATGGCGCTGAGGTCAACCTCCTTCCTTACTTCAACGGAGACTTGGCCTCATCGAACCGTGGCGGCAGTTCCGGTGTGTCAGTCAACTTTCTCGATGGAGGCGGTGCTGCCCCGTTGATGAAAAACATGCCTGCCAACGACGACACATCCAAGCAATAGTGAGTTTAACCCACTCGATTCTGTTAGTTACCCGAAAAATGCTAACGTAGGCTTTCAATCAGCTTCCTTCTGACTCACTTGTACCAATTTTTCGGTGCCCTTCTCGGCTGCTCTCAATACGGCATGGCCGGCTTCCCCAAGTACAGCGGCTTTGCTTCCATGTACGAGGTGCACAAGTTCATGGACTTGGACCAGAATGAGCTTGGTTATTTCATTACTCAGGTTGCCATGGCTGCTGCCTCTTTTGGTGTCGCACAGGACGACCTCAAGGCAGTCGGTATGGCTTTGAACCAACTCTTTGGCATGCGCTGCAGCCCGCCTGCCACGGCCATCCCGGAGCAGGGTCCCCAATTGCAGGCTATCTGCATTCAAGACAGCTGCCCTATCTCTACCAACTCTACCTGCGCTAGCTACCAGCCTGCCATGGCCCCGAAGAATGCCACTGCGACGGGGGGCATGAACGCCACCATGACCTCAACGATGACGGGAGCTACCATGACTTCGACCATGGCTCCGAGCACGGTCCCAACGGCAGGCGCTGCTGTTCAGGGCGTCAGCTTGGCTCTTATCGCCGGGCTGCTGGCTTGCCTTGTCTGATAATGCTATCACCAGTGAGAACCAAGATCTCAGGAGAGGATGAATAAGATAAGACTGGTAAATACCAAAGAGGGAACCCGAAAGAACTTTATCTTCGCTTATTTAATGTACCTAATTTCTAAACTTTGAAACCCCCAGGTCAAGAGCTGATTTCCCTGGCCATGAAATGTTTGAGAGAGATATGGCGACGCAGCCATCTTCAGATGAAGAACTGTGACATTTACCTCAAATAATTGTGCTCACGTGCGTCTTCTTGGGTGAATATCACTTTTATGTTCAAATTTACGCCATCCAATCGTAATGGCTTGTCTCACAGGTGTCCGAGTCCTGTTAACCTAGGCATGAGTGACTCTTCTTTACATGTGTCAGCAGCTATGACGTACTTACGAAGGCCATCTTGTCGAAGGGGGGGCATAGTAATGTAACACATACGCATCGGGTATAGAAGCTTCAGAGGAACGCCTTGCGGAAATATTTCTGATTACATTGTCAACGGCAGATAAGGATGTACACATGTGCCCTCAAGGCTGCTTTGCCATGCAAACTTTACTCATACTGCGTGAACTTTTAGCAAATGACCACAGTGACCTTGAAATCTTTAGGAAGATAGCTTATGGCATAACACATCAACTGATGTTGGCGAGAGTGGAACGTTGGATGGAGTTCGAATTGTCGATGATTTCAAGTGAAAGCATGGTTTCAGAATTGCCTAGCTCGTTGGAGCAGGTACATAAAACATGACACCGGAGGCATACCAAAACACCCAGCATTGTCGAGATGAACATAATGTCGTAGAAGAGGATTTGAATCATCCGGTTTCCTTGTTTATAATATCACGAGCGAATGTACCTGCCGACGATGGCACTTCGATGCGGACCAAATGATCCCCTTTTCTGCTGGTTCGAGTGAGGAGAGTTCAAGTTGGCAGACGAGCCTGCAAACGGTTCCACATTCGAGAGTTGAGACCTAGTCCTGAGTGAAGACAAAGTTTGAAGTAGTACAATTCTGGTCACGTGGTGTACCGTATACTTGTCTAGGCCTGTCCATGTATGAACACTCTCCTTTGACATGGCAAACATGACCACGTGATTCATGCAGCGTTGTTTTTGCATCCAAAGAAATCGGCCAAGATGAAATAATGATTCAATGACCCGTGTCCAGAAGGAGCCAGGTCGTGTGGCATGCATTATGCCAGCTAGGACCGTGAGTTCAAAGAGATTAAAAACATTTATGTAACCATCCCCCGATTGTTTACAAAACAACCCTCTAGCGCTGTCTCAATTGCGTATGTGTTGCAGTGAACAATGAAGGAGCTATCCAGTCATTTATGCAGAAGCAATCGCGTTTGGAAAAATGAAGAAAGTCGTGTCGCAACCACTTGGGAATGATGGACTCGCTGCGTCCAATCACGGCTATGGCGAACAGAGTTTGCACACAGCTGAAAGAGAATAATCTACGTATCTACCCACTGCTTTGCGCTGAATATTCGTTGCATATGAAGTTTGTCAAATGCCCCCCTGTTGAGGTGTGGTTGTACATAATTCTAGTATTGAGGTAACTAGCAACACGAGACCAACTTAGTGGACGGTCTGTGGCGCTCATGACAGCAACTCTGTTCAAGAGTAAAAGGAGCGATTACAAGACTCATTCGCAAGTCTTTCAAGAATGAACATAGTATGGCGTTCAACTTCCATGCTTCAGACTAGAATATGTGTTTCACATCGGGGACGCAGCAGACGGAGAGACTTAATACTGATATAAAAGGACGACCTCCTCGCCAAACACGGGAAAACTTCGACACGTACTCTTCGTTCACAATTCACTCCACACACTGCCACTACCTCGTACGTTACCATCAAAGCTTCAGTCTCCGCTCAGCAATACCATTTTCACTATGAGTTCTCAGGCCCAGACCTCAACCTCGAACCCTACCTCAGCCCCGGGCTTGAGCAACAACAGCGGCGGTGATGACGGCGACGGCGGCGACGATGACAGAAAGCGAATCAATCCCAACAGGGCCCACTGCAAAAATATAATGGATTTTGCCGCTGGAGACACAGAGAAGCCGCCCGAAACGCAAGAGCAGGCTGCAAAGCGGGAGAAAATAGAAGAATTTGCCTTCGACCGTGACGCCAAGGGCAACCTTCAAAATTCCAACTATCGTCATGCCAGTGGGAGGTACAACGAACATGGGAGAACTGGCAGCGACACTATTCCTGAGGAAAGCCCATCTCCTTCCTCGAAGGCAGGCAAGCTCAAGTCAGGCGAAGGAGGCAACGAGGACAATACTGGTACTTCCGCCAACGATAAGACAGACATTCGTGATGAAGCAGGCGACAAGAGAGGCGCTGATACTTCTGCCGATGATGGGACTGGCAATTCTGACGAAGAGAGCGACCAAAACCCTCCTCCTATTACTCCCTGCAGGCCTCAATGAGATGAGCAATGCTGGTGATAGCGGTGGCGTTGGCAGCCCTTTTCCTTGAAGGACGGAAGCGCCAACAAGAAGAACGCCAATCGCATTTGGATGGGTTCTTCTGAAGGCGACTTGTCGAGTAAAATCACGCCACAGCGTAAAGAGAGAATATTCTAGTTGTCGCTAGCAAATCCAATTGGCAGCTAATGCAATGTACTTGGTCTAGTGTGAATGATTGATGATGACTTGCGAAAGGCCTCAAGCTTTTTTGGTCTCGCATGTCACCATTGTTGTACAACTCCTAATTTTGAATATGCGAGCTTGAGCCTATCACCAGGGACTTGCACCTGTTCCATCGAGCGCCGGTGATTCGTTACATCGGCCGCATAAGGCTGGCCATAGAAGAGACCTCTAAGCATACTGGCCTTCTCAAGGCAAATGGAACATTCCATAGTCATATAAAGTTTTTCTCATTAGCTGAAGACTAAACTTTTGTGCAAGGAAAGTATTGACTGCCACCTACTTTGAATTGAGTTTCATTTCCTAACTACCTTACAGTAACGAAGTCAGCAACCCGAACAACAACAAGTCTTCTTCCACAGTAATACCTGAGCATTACGTTAACTAATCTTTGAAAAACCTGGAAGTCAATGAGGAGGGTGTGCTCGAGAAAGTGGTTGGCACACTCTATTTTCGTAAAGATAGGGCGGTCTCACTTCTTGTGTGAGGCAACAACAATGCGAGAAGACAACTCCGCAGTTGGCTGACCCACTTACCTTTGGCTTAAGGTGTAAATGGCTAGGAGTTGATCAGTGTCCTTGGTGCTTCAGTTCCTCACAGTGAAAACACCACTCATTGACAGATGGACAATATAAATCAGGAAAAAAATGAAGTAAGGGTTTTCTGGTCCAAACCACATGTTTGCGACCCGCACAAATGCAAATGACTGCCATTGAGAAAGTGTTCCCCGCTTCGTGTCCCCGCTTTGCTCGTTGGAACAGTCCTAGTCACTCATTTCACCCGGTATCGTAACAAGGACCGCTGGCGCAACGGTAGCGCGTTCGACTCCAGCAGTGGCTCAATCGAAAGGTTATCCGTTCAAATCGGGTGTGGTTCAATGCCTCACGTCGTCCCTGGATCCATGTGAAGTTATTCACACCGTCCTGGTATGCGATTTTTGTGATTTGGTGGTGTTGTGATGATTTTTGTCTGAGGACGGCGAAGGCTCTTGCCCTGGGAAACTAAAAGTGGAACCAGCCTAACTGTCTGTTACATCTGACAGCCGATTGTCCCTTCGCTCTCTGCAAAATCGCAAAAAGTCGACCTCAGAAGCTGACATCTTCGTAGAGTCGTTGGGGGTTGCTAGGACTCAACTAGCGATACAGTCTACTTCCTAAAACTGCATGGAATACAGCTCAGCTGATCTACCACGCGTCCTGAGGTTGTGTACGTTTCACCCGATAAAGCGTGGTGGCTATGTTCGCCGTGGCGCGGAGGCTACAGTTGTGTCACAACATTGTCTCTGGTAAGCTGAGCCCAGAACACTCTTGCTTCCCCATTACAACGTGACACTCTTACTCAATCATGGAGCATCAAAAACGATAGTGTTTAATATGAATGGAGTTAAGCTGTGATATTACAAACTCAATGGTGCAAATTCTCAACCCGCTGAGTCCTCCCTCATAAACGCCAATCCAAGTCAGACAACGACAAAAAGCCACAACTCATCCTCGCTTGCCCACAATTCCCTTCAATTAGCGAGCTTCTTGGCTTCCTTCTCTTCGGCGTACGCAAGCCCAGGATAATCAGGAAGTTGCCAGCCCGGCACATCATCTGATTGGAGTCGCTGGAGAATCTTGTCGATCCTTAAAGTCGACACCAACCACAAGATCGTGTACAGAATTGAAATAACCCACGACGAGTTGGGGTAGATCCAGGACGGCTTAAAACCAATGTCTTGAACTTCCTTCATGAGCTCCAAAATCTCCTTGTTATACGACTCGAGGGCGGCAGGAATACCATCGGTCGCCTTCCCTGAAGACCCCGAGCAATGTTTGGAGATCTCGCCAGCGAGCACGTAGGCACCGATGAACGCACATGTCGTGCCCCGGCCCGTCAAGACGCTGGGTGCATATCCCGCATCTCCAAGAAGGGCCACACGATTCTTGTAGCACTTGCCCATGCGTATCTGTCCAATCTCGACACAGTAAAAGTCATTGGAAACACCGTCTTCGTTGAGCGCATCGCAAAAGCGGTCGGCTTGCCAGCCAGCATCCTTGAAGAGCTCTGACCACACCTGCTTCTGCCGTACAAGATCGCGGCTTCTTTCCGTTTCAATGAGAAGCTTCTCCGTCTCCTTGTCTGGTGGGCACACGGCGAGATATGCCTGAGTCGTTTCAGGATTGTCGTTTCTGGAAAAGAGCACACGCTTCTTGGGACAGACGCACACCGTGGCGTAGTTGTCGTCCGTCTTCCATTTCGGGACGGTGTAAAAGGCCATGTGCACTCCAAGAGGATAGAACGGATCCTTCTCGCCAGGGCTGAGCATGAGCCGTCTCGTCTTGGATCCCTGACCATCAGCTCCGACCAGCAGGTCGAATGTGTCCGTGGTTCCGTCTGACAGGTGGACCGTTACCGAGCCTGCATCCTGTTCGAACGTCTCGATCTTGACACCAAAAATGTACTTCACTCCAAGTGCAGTCGTCTTATCGAAAAGCAGCCGAACCAAATCGCCGCGCATAATCTCGAATTCCGACGTAAAGCCCTGCTTGCCAACACCGGATTTGTTTGCTTCAAAGGTCGCCTGTGTCTTCCCTTTGCCATTGACAAATCGGACGCCAGCTTCGTTGACCACCTTGTCGCGGATAAGTCCTTCGAGTCCCATGCGGCGCACAACAGTAACTCCTTGGCCTCGAAGGTCGATTTGTTGACCCTGAACGCGAAGGGAAGGAGATCGCTCGAGGATGGTTACATCGTGGCCAAGCTTCGCCAACCAGAACGCAAGGGCCGGGCCGCCAATGCCTCCACCTGAGATGAGAACTTTGAGGGAAGACATGTGATTGGGAGTGGTGCAGTTGAATAATAGATTGGCGTACTGATGAGAGCGTTTGCAAACTGTGTTGCTTGGAAAAGCCACTCTACTAGCCAGGCCTGCTGGGTGATGAAGGGTATCTATAGCATTAGTAGGACATGAATTGAAACGTTGTGCTCGATATGCGTCGCGATGTACACGGTGATGGCATCTCGATGGGCGCGACAACTCGGCGATGGGTATGGTCCGCAAGCCGACATCCATTTCGGGCTTTACGAGAGCGCTGTGGCATTAGTGACGTCAAGACTAGGAGCCGATTCTCGTGTGGCGGTGGTCGCACCAGCCAGCTTTTGGCTTCCATTGGTTGCTCCGAGTCAAGCGCGCCGCTTGTAAGCACGAGGAGAAATAGCTGTGAAACACTTCGGACTATTCAAGAAAACACCGGTTCGGTCCTGTTAAGACCTTCGGCCTTCGGACAGCTGGGAGACTCACTAACCGCAACGGTCCTGCCGTACTGCCGCGTATTCGCTGCTGCTAGCTTCAAGGGTGGGCCGTAGTCTCATTCGGCCAAATACAGTATTGTACGACCGCTCCGTATTACTTCATGTTGTAAACAGGCAAGACATGTTCCGTCGGTCTTGGACAGACTGAGAAGATTGGTGAAAGTAGGCGAGGCTTACTGAGGTTATTCATAGGCCCATAGAATTGCCATTAGATAGATATGGGGAACCAAATTTACGATGAGACTCTCTTTCGTTGACCATACCAATGACTTGATGACTCTTACTAGATTATGAGAAATACACACTATAAAGGCGGAAAAAGCTTGGGAAGTGTCGAAACGAGTTGCTGTAGACTCTCGAGCCCATCAAGGCAAAATGAACCTGATTCTCTTATTCGAGCTTTGGGTGTAATCTTTGACGCATGCCACAAGCCACGTCTTGGTGGGCAGATGGTATGTCTAGATTCCTGTATTTTTAGCATAGACAACTTAGACTACTGTCGCGGCACCTGAACAAAAGCCATGTGAAATAGCAATAGAGGATTGAAACCTGTTGGGGGGCTTGTACTCAAAACTTTGTCAAAAGGCGATGTTTGTCGTACTTAGCCATGAGCTCAAGAGCCATTTGCACTTAACTATACCGGCTGAGTCGTATGGAGCTAGTACGGCAAGGCATGAAGAGCCGTTCTTGGACGGTACCGCGTAAGTACTATGACATATGTCCATGATCTTTCGATTGGTTCATTGCGCCCGTAGGAGCTTTATGATAATCTCTATGAACGTGAAATATAATGATCAAGGCTAAAACGACACGTATAGTGATTCTCGATCATTTAGTCTCGTCGATTCTAGGTTAAGATGGTCGGTCGACTAAAATCTATTGCGGAGATATCAAATCCTTGCGTGCACTGCATCAGTCGGCCGAACTTGCTCACCCCATCTTTCTGAGACTGTATTTCGCAGGCGCTTGATCCAGGCTACCTGGCTTTCGCATGTCTTTTGGCGTCTTTTTGGACCAGCTTCCATATTTGCTTGACGTGATCTAGAGCATTCTATTGTATGAGAAGAATTAGATGAAGTTTCACTTTACACACCTAGGATGAGGAGCACCCGACCGCTGCTTTCTTGAGGAGTTGTAGGAAAAGATGAAAGGGGGGAAAGCCTTGCTGTCGAGGCGAGTCGAAGGGAAGAATTGTGACGGATCATAGGCCGATGGGGAGAATTGTGACCCTGAAGCAATCTATTAATCACCTGCGCTTGTTATGTATCCCCCTACATATCACGCGGAGTATACACTATGGAATCGCTGTGTCATTTCTCCTACTTGTTGTTTGCCTTTTCGCAACGGACATACGCTAGCTCATCTCAAACGACAAACCTGCCTATCTACGGGAGATATCCTTTGGCTTTGAATGCCCGTTCAAGGATAGCACGGATGATGTTCTCTTTCCTAAAATTATATTCCATCACAGTCTCACCCAGCGAGTTACTCATGCTTGCGGCCTCCGTCTTGGTCTTTGCATACAGATCTCTGTCATCGTCATGTTCAATCAACCATTCCTTCATGATGAGATGTCTGGCCAACTCGGCCGTCCCGACTTTGAAGACGTGTAGATTGCAGGAAAACGGCCTGTGCATGGCGAAGAAGCGATGTTCGTGCCACTCGGGCTCGCGCATGAGGAACTGGAAGCCCGCATTCTCAAGTGCGGGCGCGTAGGCGGCCTCATCCGTCGGGTTCTCGACGGCGAGGTCAATGTCGATGACGTCCTTGGCGGGGAGGTTTGGCACCGATGTCGAGCCGACATGGCTTATGCTGACAGCTACAGAACCGATGGCGTTCTCTATGAGAGACTTGATATCTTGGAACTGTTGTGGCCACTCAGGGTTTGGGGGTTCGATAGAAAGTGCAGGCTTGGATGTTCGCGTTGCGATGCGTTGAATGATCGTTGGATCAAATTCATAGTGTTTGACAATCTCTTCAATTGAGCAAGACATCTTTCCTGCTGTCTTCTTGAATGATTTGTGACAGATGTCAGACAGCACGCTGGACAGAATTATACGTGAATGCTGTCGAAATTTGGTCTCTAGATTAAGGGGTTGAGTCTATCTGGTGATGTGTCTAAAGTGCTGTTATGAAGTACTACAATACAGTCTAAATCGTCGCCAACCAAGGTGTGTTTCAGGGACGGCGTGAGTCATTCGGCGACTGTGTGGCTAGCATCGGATGGTACCTACAGCATCTGACCCCAGCTCACATCATCTTTATGCCTTTTCATTCATGTTGCATGCCACGGCGACCGAAGCATCTAGGGATCCTCCAAATCGACAAACCGATATGCCCAAAATGCGCACCAGATGAAAGTGATGCCACACAAAAAGAAGCTGACGAGGTAAAACACGGCGGCCTGGGTTGGTCAGTGATGCTCGTGAACAAGAGCGAATCGGGTGATCAAACCTTGCTTGCTCCAACCCATCCTTGGCCGTCATACAATGGCGCGCAAACGTACACCGTCAACCCGCCGAGGAAGCAAATGGCCGAGTACGCCATCAACATCATGGGCGCCTGCCACGTGAAGATCATGTTCCACCGAACCTCTACAAACGGCATCTCCTTTGGGATCCACCCTCCCTTCTTCTTGATCTTGATGGCACGGATCTGCGGGATGGGAGGCACCTCCTCGAGTGGCGAGTGCATGGGCTCGACAGTCCTGCTGCGACGTATATAAAGGATCATGGCGAGGTCTTTGTCAACGTTACGCGGCGTTGGGGATCGATGAAGAGTCTGAAAGATGAACTGCTCGGAGGCAGCGAGGAGGATGGAGAAGAGGGAGAAGGAAATGCTCGCGTGCCAAAAGGCTGGGCTGAGCCAGTGCAATGAGTCGGGAGGCGGCCATGAAAAGCAACCGATGACGGCGGCTGAAATCAAGGTGCTCTGCGAGGAGTGAGTATATAGGATCGCGCAAAGCCAAGGCGTTGGAGGCTTACAGCAACTTGAACGAGCTGAAATTCGCTCAACTTTCTATCTCGCCATCGCTTCAGTTGTGCTGAAATTTCCTCGTCGGATTCGCGATCTTCAACAGCTTTGGCGATCGCTAATATCGGTAGCAAGGTGTTTTGCTGATAAAAGCGGTTGTATGGAAGGGTCAAGATGTCGGTGGCGATGTGGGCAATCTTGCTGCTCAAGGTCACGGCAATAATCTAGACTGCGTCAGCGCAGGATGATCACGTTATACAGAATAAGGTTAGGTGAACCGTACAGCAATTTTGAGACCACGGTCGCTCTTGGGCACGCCTGGCGCATTGCCTGGTCCCCTTTCCGGATCCATGTCTGTGTGCATATCTTGAATATGATATTCATTTCTGCTATAGGGGCCCGGCGACTTTATAAAGGTCGTATCTACGGCGTACTGTGACCAGGCAGCTGGCTTGCAGGCCATGTGCAATATTTACACAAAGTAAAGGATGACTGGCTGCCTTCTCGTGACCGCGCTGCCCCCCCACACCAATAGGTGATGTTTCCCCTCAAAGACTCCAAGTCATAATGTCTTAGACTGGCACCCTCACGAGCGGCGACTGACAGTCAGCTTGGCGTCAACTGACCAATCAAAGTCTTGTCGTAGCTATCAGGTAAGGCGAAGTGAACATGTTTCATGCTCGTCAACCAGACCTTCATAAGATGCAAGGCAACTTTACACCCGCGTGGAAGAGGCGGATGAAGGGCGAGGTCGCGCTAGCTCCCGTATGTAGCTGAATACGAACACATGGTTGGGTGTGTGCAGGCCGAATTGGGCGGCTCAACCCTTTTTGATTTCAGCCTGGAACTTGCCAACCCACTGAGAAAACTCATCGCTTTCCCCAGTCCAAGGTGACTTGAGAAGTTCCGAAAGCCCAACGATCTCATCGAAGCACAGCTTCATTACTCGATCGATTTCGTCAGGTGAGAGCTCGTAGAATGCGCCGGCAAGCTCGTCGAACATGTGCGGGAGTTTCCTGAGGACCCGCATCGACTCGTCCAGGCGCTTGGGGATATCCGAGTTCTCGGCCGGAAGGGAGGGTAGTGTCTTGAGTCGTCGCTTGATGATGGCCTGATAGAGCAGCGTTGTCAGTCTCACGCGCTTCAGACAGGACTCGAGACGCTCGCGAATCTTGTCGGGGTCGTCGCGAGGAATCGTCCCCTGGTTCGCCATCATGTCGTCGATCATCTCCTGCGCCGAGGGCATCATGGAACCCAGGGCCGAGTCGTGGTCCGCATCATTTACGGCATTATCATCGTCGTCGTCGTCGTCGTCGTCGTCTTCGTCGTCTTCCGGCTCTTCGTCACCCCACTCCTTGAGCTCCTCCATGACATCCTTTAACGTCGCCCTGAACTCTTCAACCTTTTTGATGAAGCAGCCGCCGATACCTCCGGTGGCGAACTGCACCAGATCGTCGCAAGCCGACCAAATTACACCGGTGGCAGCCATACTGCCCTTGCCAGGTGTACCCGTGGAGCCTGACTTTTGCGCTGTTGACAGAATCTTGCCATCCCTAGGGATCTTTTCAACCAGACCGCGGAGCTCCTTCAATACAGTGTAACATTTCCAAGCCAGATCTTTCCGCACAGTAGTCGTATATCGGTCTGCGTCACAAGCCTGGCCTGCGGTGGCGATGCCGGGAATCGGGCCGCCAACGAGTTCTCGGAGGACTTTGATGACGGCCGAGGGTGTGAAGGGTTCGTTGATAATAAGAACGGAGATCTTGGTTGAGTGCGCCTTGATCAGAGTAGCTGAATCACGAGCGAGAGCGAAGGCATCGACGGACGAGGTATCAGTCTGCTGAGGGGTGTCTTTTCCACTGTTGATGTTCTGGAGGACAGCCTCCAACTGCTGCATCAAGGCGACAGCTGTGTCCGACAGAGCATTCAGAGCTGCTGGTGTAGTGGAGGAGCTTGAGGAAGCCATGTTGACGGGTCTGTGTGTCTCGCAAACACCTTGCAGGCCTCGGTGGTGGTCGACGCGGAGGCTTGCTCCGATATTGAAGATGTCCAGGCTACGAAAATTTAAGATGACGAAAAATGCAGTAAAGTCATTGTGCCCCGCGACCTGGATGGAGGGGTATCTGGATACGATACGTACCTTCTTCGTCGGGCAGGCAGTACGTACCGATCCTTCCCGCTCCCAAAGTGTCCAGTGCTCTTTCCTCGAGACTGGCGGCAGTCTCCAATCAGAACCCATAGTGATAAGAGCTGGTGGGACAGACGAGCTGCTGATAGAGGTACTGACACGTGACCGTCTCTGCAGCTGCCCGTCGCAAGCTCTGACACCCCTGTCAGCCAAACCCACCTTGGGCGTTTTGGGTGAGCTGGAAGTTCCACGAAGTAGTCCCGTACCTTCCTCTCCATAGTGTACAATACCTCACGTTTCCAACTCTCCAGTCTGTCACTTTGGATTGGATCTGGATAGCTTCACAACCACAACAAATCCCACAACAACGATCGAAACGCACGGATTGATGACCGATTCGATTTCTTGAGAACCATCAAGATGCGTCAAAGCTACGGCATGGTGCTTTTGGGCACCTTTGTGTCTGCTGCTGCGCCCATCGCTGCAGCTGGCTTGCCTAGAGGTGTCGGTCCTGAATGTGAGTATCGGTCGGCAGTCGACCATCCAAGTCTCACCCAGATGGAGCATTTAAGCTATTTCAAGTCCACATGGGAGAAATGGAACAGGGTTTCTTTCTCTACATTCCCCTTCCTTTGTTACTTGACCAATTGGCCTGAAGCTTTGTCTTGAAGATCCATGATCTGTCACTAACATGATTTCTTGCAGTCGCCAAGTTCTTCGAGCTTAAGCCCTCTTTCAAGTGCATAGGCCACCCCGAAATCAAACTTCGCTTCAGCCAGGTCAATGACAATAGCTGCGACTGTCCTGATGGCTCCGATGAGCCTGGCACCGCTGCCTGCGCGCACCTCGACCCCCTCTCCCCTCAGCAGCCCTTCGCCGGCTCCCTGACGGGCACGACCAATACCTCCAATGCCCTCCCGGGCTTCTGGTGTGCCAATGAAGGTCACATTGGAGCCTACGTACCTTTCATGTTTGTCAACGATGGCCACTGCGACTACGACGTCTGCTGCGACGGAAGCGAGGAGTACAGCAAGGTTGGAGGCCTCAAGTGCGCCAACAAGTGTGCCGAGATCGGAAAGGAGTATCGTCGGGTTGAATCTGCGCGTAAGGATGCCATCGACAAGGCTGCTAAGAGACGCAAGACGATGGCCAAGGAGTCTAGAGAGCTCCGCCGTCGTGTCGAGGCCAAGGTGACTAGCCTGAAGGACGAGGTCGTGGGTCTCGAGATCCGCAAGGAGGAGCTCGAGCAGAAGCTGCACGACATTGAGCGTTCTGAGAAGGGTAAGATTGTCAAGGGCGAGGGATCCGGCGGAAAGCTCGGCACTCTGCTCAACCTGGCCAAGACCCGTGTCACCGAGCTCCGCGAGACCCTTGAGGATGTCGTTGCCCACCGCGACGAGCTCCAGAGCAAGGTGAAGGAGCTTGAGGGCATTCTCAGCCGCTTCAAGGAGGAGCACAATCCAAACTTCAACGATGAGGGTGTCAAGCGCGCTGTTAAGGGCTGGGAGGACTACGCTGCCAACCTTGCCAACGACCCTCTGCCCGATGGCCTCGAGGCCGATATCAAGGAGGTCCTTGTCGAGGACAACGAGTCTTCAGGCATCAACTGGAAGGAGTTTGAGGAGGATGACGTTTCTGACACTGATATCCGTATGCAAGACCCCTGAACAAGATTGATGGTGAAAAAATATGACTGACCATGCCTAGTCTACAACTTCGAGGCCTACCTCCCCGAGGGCATCCGCGAGTTCATCCACGGCAAGCTCTTGTCTTTCAGAGTCTGGATGATTGAGAATGGCCTGATTGCTGATAACAACAACGGCGGTGCCGAATCTCGCCTGGTTAAGGCTGCCCGCGAGGCATTCAACTCGGCCAACAACGACCTCTCTGACAAGAAGCGCCAGCTGGAGACCGAGCAGAAGGATCTGGAGAAGGACTACGGCACTGATGACATTTTCCGCATCTTAAGGGACAAGTGCGTCAGCACCGAGATTGGCGAGTACGAATACGAGCTCTGCTGGATGGACAAGACCAACCAGAAGTCCAAGAAGGGCGGCGGTCACACCAACATGGGCAACTTTGTCCGCATCGACAAGGAGATGGCTGATGACGAGGAGCGCGTCGATGGCAAGAGTCTCGGCAAGGGCCTCCGCATGGTCATGCGGTACGAGAATGGCCAGGGTTGCTGGAATGGCCCTCAGAGACGTACAGATGTCTGGCTGGCCTGCAGTGAGACGGAGGAGCTTTGGAAGGTCACGGAGTCGGAGAAGTGCGTCTACAAGATGGAGGTGGGCACTCCTGCCGCCTGCGACGAGCTCCTTGAGCCTCCTACGCCCAAGGGCAAGGATGAGCTGTAGAGGCAGCATCGGCACGCAGCGTGTGTCTAGGAAGAATTCAGCATTGGGTCTGCTTAGCTTGGCGTCAGGTTCGTCTGCCTTAGACCGAGTAGAAAGGATGCATTAGGAATGGCCAAAACGTTTTTCGGTACTTGCAAAGTGGTGGTCTCTGATTTTTCGCATAGGGTGTGCAGCATGAAATAGGAACCAGGGGGTATCATCTTTATTTGTTCATTTGCGTTACAGCACGGCCTTTTCTCAGTTGGGACCGAATCAACCTCTTGATGATGCCATCTTCCTCCGCCTGCTGAGCTCTTCCTGTTCAGCCAAGACCTTGGCTGTTAATGATGCAGCCATTGGGTTGTTGATGTTGCTCGTCTTGCTCTCCTTCTTTGCAGGCTTTGCATCGTCCGTAGCCCTCTTCTTCTCGGGCTTGTCGCCGTTACCATTTTCCTTGGCATCATCCTCTGCCTTGCGCTTCTTCTTGCCGCCAGCTTTCTTGTCTTTCTTCAAGCCGTGTGTAAGCCCTGCAGCGGTCAAATCGTCCATTCTTTGCACCAGTTTCCTGAGGTCGCGCTCCTCGGTTGGCAGGATTGGGACGACGTTCTCGCTCTTGAACTCGTCACTGCACTCTGGACATGCTGACTCTTGAATCTCCTTGATAGCAACCTCGGCAAACACATGCCCGCATGGTACCAGATAGACGGACTTGACTTGTGGGCCCAGCTCCTTGAGAGAGATGGGACAGACCCAGATATCCTTCTTGGTGCCTGGTGGTGTATGCTTGTGGAACTTGAGCTTGACAATATCGCGCAGCGACTTGATGCCGGTCGAAGCAAATGTGAGTTCTTGGGATTCGGGATTAGATGGTGGCGACTCGGTGCTGTCGTCGGATGGCATGAGGCCTTGGAGGATGGATTCGTAATTATATAGGCGACCGCGCCAGTCCGACACAATGTTCTCTTTGTCGAGGGGCTGATTTGACAGAGGATCGTTACTCCAAGCGTGACCGAGGGACTCGAGGACGTTTGCCTTTAGCTCGCTGACAGTAAGGGCGCGGGCGGATTCCTTGACCAGCTCGCGGCGTTTCGGAATGGATCCTCCATCGTTACCCATGGTGAAGAGTGGTTGAGGGAGGTGGGATGATGGAATTGGGAGGGGTGGCCTAGGCTGGGAAAGTCAGGATGGCGAATGCTGAAGTTATTTCAATATAGAGCAGAGTGGTCTCGCTGCTTGTATCTTGCCGTTGGTGTCCTACAGTAAATGATGCGCGAGTCGTGATGTTGAATCTCGGTGTAGTGTCTTGATCCAGGACTTCAAGTCGCGACAGAAGAATGGAACACCTGGATGCGCATTTCTGAGCGATAAGATAAGAAGACGGGGGGAACGGAACCGGTGAGGTGGACAGGTCCCATAAGGTAGCACCTTAGGTACCTACGCAGTATTAGGAATGGGAAGCTACAGGGGTAGCAACCGAGGGAAGGTCAGCCGAGAGACTCCCACCCACCAAAGCCACCACCCATCGCAGGCTGCAGCCGCTGAAGCTTCGGGGCAATTGGTTTAGGAATGGGGGTGCCACGGTGGGGCTGAGACCGGCCGAACAGTGCGGGGTGTAGCGGGGCAAGGTCGAATCTGGGCAACAATGGCAGCTAAGGTACGCAGGAGAGTGAGCCGACAGGTACCGTGTGGGAACTGTGCATCAAGGTACCTTAGGTAGGTACCTTCCGTTCTTGCGCCGTTGCTCCCCCCATGGTTGACCCTCCATTCCCGTGTCGCACTTTCCGTCACTGCAGACTGCAGACTGACTGCCCTGGCCTGGTCAATTCATCTTTTGAACCTCCCCGTCGTCACTTCCATCCCCAAAGACCTCCTTCATCACATACCTTGTTTGTGCAACCCAAGCACTCCCACCTTTTTCTCTTTTCACCTCCACCACTTCGCATCGCGACGGACGGTGGGATTTGGTGCAGCTGCCACTTTGACAATCCCCTCTTTGTGTACCATTCCATCGCGCGCGCGACTCCTCATTTGACAATCACCCACTACGAACAAGCACCAAACGACGAGCGCCGAGCACCACGAACCCCAGAAACCCTCGACCCGATCCGATTCCTCCTATACTCAGTCGATGTTTCTCCCATTCTGATACTCGAACGCTCGGGTGCGCCAGCCAGTGAGCCATGGCGACCCAACAGCAGATCGCCCTCGAGCGACTTGACAATCTTGTCAGGGACTTGAGGTCTCGGTATTTTCCCTTTCCCCCCCATCTCCAACGCCAAGTCAAGATCAAGATCTGTTCGCCTTTTGCGCAGCTTCTAACCACCTCAAAAGATCCTCAGACGAAGTCAGGAAGCGAGCAGCGCTGCAGCTTAGAGAGCTGGTGCTAGTCTGTCATCGAGGTAAGCCTTCCATCCCCCTCTCGGCACCATGTCATTTTCGCGACAGCGAGCTGACAGCCCACCTTTGCAGACCTTCCCCTCGATCAATTCAACACCATCTACGGTCAGGTCAACAACAAGATCACCCAGCTCATCTCCCACGGAAATGACTCCTCCGAACGCCTGGGCGGCGTCTACGCCCTCGATGCCCTCGTCGACATCGAAGTTTCCGAGCAATCGACAAAAATGTTTGCTCGCTTCAACCAGAACCTCAAAACCATCCTGCGCGGGAAGGATATCAACCCCATGCAGGCCGCCGCGATCGCTCTGGGAAAAATGTGCCGGCCAGGCGGTTCTATGATAAGCGAGCTGGTCGAGTCCGAAACCCAGATGGCCCTTGAATGGCTGCAGAGCGAAAGAGTCGAGGAACGCCGATACAGTGCCGCCCTTGTCCTGCGCGAGCTTGCCAGGCAGGCACCTACACTCATGTACAACTATGTCGGCTTGGTCTTGGACCTCATCTGGAACAGCTTGAGAGACAACCGCCACCTCATCCGCGCCACCTCCGCAGAAACCGTCGCCGCATGCTTCCGGATCATTAGAGAGCGAGACCAGGAACTCAAGCAGACGTGGATGGAGAAGGCTTACGCCGAACTTATGCGCGGGCTGCAGCACGGCACCGTCGAGTACATCCACGCCTCTCTTCTTATGTTGAAGGAGCTTCTGGAACAAGGCGGCATGTTCATGCAGGACCACTACCCCGAAGCCTGCGAAATCGTCCTGCGTTACAAGGACCACCGCGACGTCACCATCCGCAAGACCGTCGTCTTACTCATCCCAGACCTCGCCAGCTACTCTCCCGCAGAGTTTGACCGAAGTTACCTCCACAAGTTCATGGTGTACCTCTCTGGTATGCTGAAGAAGGACAAGGAGAGGAACGACGCGTTTCTTGCTATCGGCAACATCGCAAACTCGGTCAAGAGCGCCATCGCCCCGTATCTCGACGGTGTTATGACCCACGTCAGAGAAGGGCTTAGCTTGGCAGCTCGCAAGAGAGGTTCGGTCGACGCAGTCTTCGAGTGCATAAGTCGCCTCGCTGTTGCCGTTGGCCAGACCCTCAGCAAATACATGGAGGCTCTCCTCGACCCAATCTTCGAATGCGACCTGACACCAAAACTGACCCAGGCCCTCGTCGATATGGCTTTTTATATCCCGCCGGCCAAGGATACCATCCAGAACCGATTGCTCGATATGCTCAGCATGGTCCTTTGTGGAGAACCTTTCAAGCCCCTGGGAGCCCCTCACCCAAACACTCTTACAGCTGTGCCCGCTGTTCCCAAGGATTCAAAAGATCCTTTGGCCTATGAGCATCGCAAAGCAGAGGTCAAGCTTGCCCTCAACACCCTGGGCAGCTTTGACTTCACAGGACACGTCCTCAATGAGTTTGTCCGTGACGTCGCTGTGAAGTACGTTGAGGATGAAGATCCAGAGACGAGAGAGGCTGCTGCTCTTACTTGCTGCCAGCTTTACGTGCGCGACCCCATTGTCAACCAGACTAGTTATCATGCACTGCAGGTCGTTGGCGATGTGATAGAGCGATTGCTTACTGTGGGCGTGTCGGACCCTGAGCCGAATATTAGACGGACAGTCCTCGCTGCCCTCGACGAGCGCTTCGATAGGCATTTGGCCAAGGCAGAGAACATCCGCACCTTGTTCTTTGCCCTCAACGATGAAGTCTTTGCTATCAGAGAGGTTGCAATCTCGATTATTGGTCGTCTTGCCCGATACAATCCGGCATACGTCATCCCCTCTTTGCGCAAGACCCTTATCCAGCTTCTCACCGAGCTTGAGTTCTCTGATGTTGCGAGAAACAAGGAGGAGAGTGCCAAGCTACTCAGCTTGTTGGTCCAAAACGCCCAAGGACTGGTCAAGCCATATGTCGACCCAATGATGTCCGTCCTTTTGCCCAAGGCCAATGACCCCAGCGCTGCTGTGGCTGCGACAATCCTGAGGGCCATTGGCGAGCTTGCCACTGTCGGAGGCGAGGAGGTGTTGCCATACAAGGACAAGCTGATGCCTCTCATCATTGAAGCTCTACAAGATCAGAGCTCCAACAACAAGCGCGAGGCTGCGCTGCATGCTCTCGGCCAGTTGGCCAGCAACTCCGGGTATGTGATTGAGCCGTACCTGGAATACCCGCAGCTCCTGGAGCTACTCCAAGGCATCATTCGTACAGAAGGCCAACGCGGACCTCTTCGACAGGAAACCATCAAGCTGATGGGTATCCTGGGAGCTTTGGACCCCTACAAGTACCAGCAAGTGGAGCAGCGTCGGCCGGATGCTCAGAGACGTGTTGAGACCACGCAAATGACGGACATTTCTCTCATGATGACTGGCCTCACTCCATCCAGCAAGGAGTACTTTCCGACAGTTGTCATCAATGCTCTCCTGCAGATCCTCAAGGACAACTCACTCTCGAGTCATCATGCATCTGTGATCGAGGCAATCATGAATATCTTCCGCACCCTTGGTCTGGAGTGTGTGTCCTTCCTTGATCGCATCATCCCCGCCTTCCTGGGTGTAATTCGTGCCGCAGACAAGACTCGCCTGGATTCGTACTTCAGCCAGCTGGCCACTTTGGTGTCAATCGTCCGACAGCACATTCGCAACTTCTTGCCTGAAATTGTCGAGATCTGTCAGGAATTCTGGAACACCACGACCAACCTACAATCGACCATCATGAGCCTGGTGGAGGCCATCTCTCGTTCCTTGGAGGGAGAGTTCAAGATTTACCTGGCAGGCTTGCTGCCTCTCATGCTTGGCGTGCTGGAGAAGGACACCACCACACGCCGCACGCCTTCTGAAAAGGTTCTCCACGCCTTTCTTGTCTTCGGATCTAGCGCCGAGGAGTACATGCACTTGATCATTCCTGTTATTGTCAGAACGTTCGAGAAGCAAGGGCAGCCCCCTCCGTTGAGAAAGCAGGCGATTGAGACGATTGGCAAGATTACGTATCAGGTCAACTTGAACGACTACGCTGCGAAGATTATCCATCCCCTCACTCGAATTCTCGGCAGTGGGGATATTGCCCTGCGAATCGCAGCTCTAGACACGCTATGCGCCTTGATCCAGCAACTCGGCAAAGACTATCTTCACTTCATGGGCACGGTCAACAAGGTTCTCGCCCTGCACCAGATCCAGCACCAGAACTATGACTTGCTTGTCAACAAGCTCCAAAAGGGCGAGGTACTCCCGCAGGATCTCGGCGGCGGTGACCGCTTTGTCGACCGGGTCGACGACCAGGCAGCCTTTGCGGATCTGGGTGCAAAGAAATTGGAGATGAATGCCATTCATCTCAAGCAGGCGTGGGATACGAAGGGCAAGTCAACCAAGGAGGATTGGCAGGAATGGCTTCGTAGATTCTCCACGACCTTGCTCACCGAATCACCCAACCACGCGCTCCGAGCGTGTGCCGCCCTCGCTAGCTCATACCTTCCGCTGGCCCGCGAGCTGTTCAACTCCGCTTTTGTGTCCTGCTGGAGCGAGCTTTACGAACAATTCCAAGACGAGCTGATTCAAAATATCGAGAGCGCCATCAAGTCGGAGAACGTACCCCCCGATCTGCTCGGCCTCCTGCTCAACCTCGCCGAGTTTATGGAACACGACGACAAGGCCCTGCCCATCGACATCAGAGTTCTCGGCCGAGAGGCTGCTCGTTGCCACGCTTACGCCAAGGCGCTTCACTACAAGGAGTTGGAGTTCTTGCAGGACCAGAGCAGCGGTGCGGTTGAAGCTCTTATTGTGATCAACAACCAACTCCAGCAGTCTGACGCAGCCATCGGTATTCTCCGTAAAGCACAACTTTACAAAGAGGGGATTCAACTTAGAGAGACGTGGTTCGAAAAGCTGGAGAGATGGGAGGAAGCTCTTGCTTTCTACTCGAAGCGCGAGTCGGAAGTTCCGGAAGACAAGCCCGTTCCTGTCGAGATTATTATGGGTAAAATGCGTTGTTTACACGCTCTCGGCGAGTGGGAAGCTCTTGCTGGTATTGCAGGCACAACCTGGGCCAACTCGTCGCCCGACGTACAGCGCCTCATTGCGCCGCTCGCAACAGCCGCTGCATGGGGTCTGAGCAAGTGGGATTCTATGGACAACTACTTGCAATCCATGAAGCGTTACTCTACTGATCGTTCCTTCTTTGGCGCTATTCTCGCCCTGCACCGCAATCAGTTTAGGGAAGCTGTCAATTGCGTGCAGCAAGCTCGAGAGGGGCTTGATACCGAGCTCAGTGCGTTGGTTAGTGAGTCGTACAATCGCGCGTATCAGGTCGTCGTCAGAGTCCAAATGCTGGCCGAGCTGGAGGAGCTCATCGTCTACAAGCAGACGGACGACAAAAAGAAGGCGACAATGCGGCGCACCTGGGAGACGAGACTCAAGGGGTGCCAGCGCAACGTGGAGGTTTGGCAGAGAATGCTCCGCCTTCGCAATCTGGTCATTACACCCACGGAGAACATGCACATGTGGATCAAGTTTGCCAACCTTTGCCGCAAGTCTGGTCGCATGGGCCTGGCCGAAAAGTCTCTCAAGTCAATCATTGGTGTCGAGGCTCCGCTGGAAACCTTGATCCCTTACTGGAACGAGAGACAGCAGCCGAACGCCGCCATGCCGCGAAACATCCCATCGCAGGTCATCTATGCTATGCTCAAGTACGAGTGGGAAGTCGGTCAGCAGCCCGCGTTCCGTACCTCTGGCATTGCTGAGCGCACTCTGTACTGCCTGCGCAAGTTTACAAACGACTCGGCGCACCGCTACGAGGCGACCAAGGCGCATCTTACGGCACAGGCTCCCAACGGAATGGACTTGTCGAGTGACTACGGATTCCCGCACCAGATCGACCCCAGTCTGATGAACCCTCAGACTCAAAAGGCGCTATACGACCAGACTGTTCTGTTGGCCAAGTGCTACCTGCGCCAGGGTGAATGGCTCATCGACCTGAACAAGGAGAACTGGCAGTACGAGCACGTCCAGGATATCTTGACTTCGTACTCGCAGGCTACCAAGTACAACCCGCGCTGGTACAAGGCTTGGCACGCTTGGGCTCTGGCCAACTTTGAGATTGTCCAGGCCTTGTCTACTCGTGGTGAGAGAACTGATCACATGGTTGTTGAGCATGTGGTTCCGGCTGTCAGAGGCTTCTTCAAGTCAATCGCGCTGTCTGCGGGAAGCTCTCTGCAGGACACACTCCGCCTTCTGACACTGTGGTTCACGCATGGTGCCAGTGCCGACGTTAATGCCGCTGTCACTGAAGGTTTCACCAATGTCAGCGTCGACACCTGGCTGGAAGTCATTCCCCAGCTCATCGCTCGAATCAACCAGCCGACGCGCCGCGTTCAGCAGTCGATTCATAGCCTCCTCGCGGATGTTGGTAGGGCTCATCCGCAGGCGCTGGTCTACCCGCTGACGGTAGCGATGAAATCTTCGCAAAACACCCGCCGTTCGAGGTCTGCTGCTCAGATTATGGATAGTATGCGTCAACACAGCGCCAACCTCGTTTCCCAAGCCGACATTGTCAGCCACGAGCTTATCAGGGTCGCGGTTCTTTGGCATGAACAATGGCACGAGGGTCTCGAGGAAGCATCGCGACTGTACTTTGGTGATCATAACATCGAAGGCATGTTTGCCACTCTCGAGCCTCTTCATGATCAACTCGAGCGCGGTCCAGAGACTCTTCGCGAGATCTCCTTTACGCAAGCCTTTGGCAGAGATCTCACCGAGGCTCGCGAATGGTGCCGTCAGTACGAGGCCAGCAGAGACGTCAATGATCTCAATCAGGCTTGGGATCTCTACTATCAAGTGTTCCGGCGCATCTCACGACAGCTGCCCCAGCTCACTACGCTTGAGCTGCCTTACTGCTCGCCCAAGCTACTGGCCGCCAAGGATCTTGATCTCGCTGTGCCTGGAACTTACCGCAGTGGTCAACCCATTGTCCGCATCATGGAGTTTGAGGGTACCTTTACTGTTATTAATAGTAAGCAGAGGCCTCGCAAGCTCAACATTAGCGGCAGCGATGGTGTTTCATACGCCTTTTTGCTCAAGGGCCACGAGGATATTCGCCAAGACGAACGAGTTATGCAGTTGTTCGGTTTGTGCAATACCTTGTTGGCGAACGATTCTGAATGTTACAAGCGTCACCTGAACATCCAACGATACCCGGCTATCCCCTTGTCACAAAACTCGGGTCTGCTGGGTTGGGTGCCCAACAGTGACACTCTTCACGTGCTAATAAGGGAATACCGTGAAAGCAGGAAGATTCTCCTTAATATCGAGCATCGCATCATGCTCCAGATGGCTCCCGACTACGACAACCTCACTCTCATGCAGAAGGTTGAAGTGTTCGGCTACGCACTGGACAATACTACTGGCCAGGATCTCTATCGGGTATTGTGGCTTAAGAGTAAGAGTTCAGAGGCATGGCTGGAGCGCCGCACCAATTACACACGCTCTTTGGGCGTCATGTCGATGGTTGGATATATTCTCGGTCTTGGTGACCGTCATCCGTCCAACCTCATGCTCGACCGCGTGACGGGCAAGATTATCCATATCGACTTTGGCGACTGCTTCGAAGTGGCTATGAAACGCGAGAAGTACCCAGAGCGTGTGCCGTTCCGACTGACCCGCATGCTCACCTACGCCATGGAAGTCAGTAACATCGAGGGAAGCTTCCGTATCACCTGCGAGCATGTCATGAGAGTCTTGCGAGACAACAAGGACAGCGTGATGGCTGTCTTGGAAGCGGTATGTCTTTTTCTCCCAGTCCATGTCTTCAATCCTTCAAGCTAATCGCCTCGCAGTTCATTCATGATCCTCTCCTGACCTGGCGCCTTACTAATGCTGCCAGTCCGGCGGGACCGAACTTCCGATCTGAACGCGAGACTTCGCTTGCTGGCCCGCAAGCTGCCAGAGCACGCCGTCCCTCTGTCCTCGACGCAGACGTCGCGCCGTCGGAGCTGCTTGCCACAGGAGATCCCGGTATGCCCGGGGGACCCGTCGCGCGCTCCCGGTCGAGAACAAACTCATCAATGGCACACGAGGGCAGTGTTGTTAATGGCAACAACGGACCAGACCCCACCGAAATCCAGAATGCTCGGGCTGTCGAGGTGTTGGATCGCGTTTCTCAGAAGTTGACTGGCAAGGATTTCAAGCCGAATGAAGAGCTTGATGTAATCAACCAGGTCAACAAGCTCATCACGGAGGCGACAAAGCTGGAGAACCTCTGCCAGCACTACATAGGATGGTGCAGCTTCTGGTAATCCCAATGTTGCTTTAGGTTTGGGTGAGCGATCGAGCACCCATGGTTCTCAAAGGGCTTTCATATGGATACGAACTCGGTGGGTTCGTGGGAAGGGTTTCGCTTATGTGAGCGCCCGCGGCGGTGTTCGCGGTATTTCTCTTCAATGTGTGTTTAACTCTTCTGGCATGTTGCCAGGCGTTTTCGTTTTCGTTGGTTTTGTTAGTGTATACCAGGTCAAGGGTCAAGGGCTTTAGCAGTACATTCTGGACTTTGCAGACGGCCTCTTTTGTTTCTCGAGGTATCATGGCATGGCGTCGTGGTAGACAGAAAATCAATCAATGGGTAATTTCAAAGTAACGAGTTGCATCTAAGTGGTGTCTAAAGTATGTTTGTCCGGGTAAAATCAATCAAACGCTGGTCACGGCAATGCATTCTCGGCTTTGAGAGATGACGCTCTGAACTCATTGCTGACCTCTTGGCCTACGCATTTTTCAGGGTGACGCCGAACGGTCGCGGCGAAATGCTCTCGGCCGACCCATCCTCGGCAATGGTGATAGTGAAGTCGTCCAAAGCGAGGTAGTTGTAGGTCTTGCGATCGATCAAGCCCCATGTCTGACAGTCGCCATCGGGGTACACGAGTTTGTCACCGACGTCTGGCTCGTCGTGGTTCTTGTACACGGCGCGCCATGACCACTGGTCGCCCTCTCTGATGTTGGTGGGGTATACCCTGCCGCTGACGTTGAAAGCCTGGATCTTGGAGCCGACGCCGTAGCTGGGAATGTGAGAAAGCACGTCGAAGCCGCGGACGGTGTAGTTTGTCAGAGACAAGCCTGGGCCGTCGTCGATGGATAGTGTTAGCGTCGAGTTTGTTTTCTCGTCGATGTACTCTCCCGCAAAGATTGCGGCCGCATGCTCCTTGTTCGCTTTCTCTAGGGCCGGGATAAGGGCTTGGATGACGGGGGAGATGACTTGAGAGGGGAACTGGAAGGTGCCTGCGGCTTCGGCACCAGCGGTGAGGATGGAGATGACGAGGTCGTAGTCGGGGATGAGGAGGAAGACATTGGTGTACAGGCCGAGGTCGCCGGACTTGGTGTAGATGCTGACGGGGACGCCTGAGTCGAGAAGAGTGGAAGTGGTCCAGATCTCCCAGGGCGCGCCGATGGAGTAGCCGCGGGAGGAGGTGAAGGCGCGTGGCTTCAACCAGGAACCTGTGTCGATGCCGATCTTGTCGGAGAGAATCGCGGTTCCGAAGGTGAGCATATCTCGGGTGTTTGTGTAGATGCCGCCGGCAGCAGCATATGCGCCGAGGTCACCGCCCCAGGTGGGTTCCTGGAGAGGGATGAAGCCTGAGCCCTTTGCCGGTGTGGCGATGGAGGTCTTGGTCAGGCCGAGAGGTTTAAGAATGGTGTCGGTGAGGATGGTTTCGTAGGTTTGGTTGGACGCCGCTTCAACTGCGAGGGCAAGGAGGGCGATGCCGATGTTGGAGTAGACGGGGGTGGTGTGTGGGCGGAAGACGAGGGGTTTCTCGTTGAGGCCGTGGAGGAGGTCTGTATGCTGTCAGGGGCCTGCTGTGGGATTGTATAGATAAGGAACATGGCTTACCTTTTCCTGAGCAGGGCTTGGTGCCGGGGAGACCGGAGCAAGTCGGTTTGGTGTCGTTGGACACAGGGGGAAGACCCATTGATGCCCAGGCGCCGGGGAAGACGGCTAGGTCAGTGGCGACTTGACACTTTTAGTAATTTAGAGTTGAGGAAAAATTGACGAGGAGTAAACCTACTGTCGCCGCCCAGTCCGGAGACATGAGAAGCCAAGTCTTCAATAGTGATATTGTCCCACGGGATGAAGTTGAGCTGGCCTTCATTCTTCACGGCATCGGTCTTGAGTTGCGGCAAGTACTTAGTTACGGGATCGGTCCCCTTGATTTTCGAGTTCTTCAGAGCCGTGAGGGTTGTGAAGACCTTGGTAATGCTTCCTCCACGGTATACGGTGTCGATATCAACCTTTGCAACACTGCGATTATCTGCGACGGGAGGGGTGTAGTGCCAATCGAAAAGTGGCGTATCTTCGTGTATGGACTTGACGCCAATGGAGATTGCAGTGTAGTTCAGGACGGAGGTGAAGTTGACGAGGCCTTCTTGGATTTTGAGGATGGTTTCTTGTACTATCGTCGAGTTGCTTGGTGTTTTGGTGGAGGGTAACGTCGGCCCTAATGGCGGGCAGGGATTGGCTTGGGAGGCAGTGATGTAAGAAGTTGCCGCGAGGGCAAGGAGTGAGGTTTTGGGCACCATCTCGAGAGATGCTCAATCACGGATGGTGAGGGGGAAAGGATACACTAGTAAGATTCGTGAACTTGAGTTGTGTCGTTGAGAGGAAGCCCTTCTCGAAGCCCATCCAGACTCAATTATATCCTTTCTACAAGACTAAGATTCCTAATGCGTCTGTACGAGTATTTTGCCCTGCGACGCCCTACGAGTATCTAGGCAGAAGCTATTCCTGGGTTCCTGGGTCTTAGACTATGATGAAGACTAAGCCACGACGATGCGCGACATAAAGCTCCAGCAAGCAAAATTGAGCTCTCAAAAGCTCGGGACAGAGCCTTTCAAAGTCCGGCATCGCCAATCACGGCTCGTCTGACAGACGATCAACAGCCATAGCGTCTGGTAGGATGAGCAAGACAGACGCTATACTAGCGGGGAGGAGGCGGCAGCTTATATGGCATGGTTTTGGTCAACTTAAGGTTAATTCTAGGGATATTGGCCTGTGTTGCCTGTGCTCAGCCACCAACCTCTGGCCTTCCAATCGATGGCCCCTGTGACAAGTGTATGTGGGACAGAGGAAGTGCTGGGATGACCGGGGGAATTGGGATGCGGCAACAAGGCCGTAGGCCGGTAGGGCGACACAAAGACCGGGTATGGATTGAGAAGAGACCCGTTCGTCTGGGTCTAGCGTACCGTCTGGGCTGAAGAGTGGGTGCGGCGTCAAGGCAGCAAGGAACCGGGCCACATAGCCAGTCAGACGGTAGCTTGGCCGGTATTTGCCGGTGACTGTATGATGCAATGACAGGGTTTGAGGCTCTCTTGGTACCGTAAAATCATCTGGAATCACGGATCCCTTGATTGGCGTTGATGGCAGAGGATGGGTAAAAGAAGAAACAGGGCCGTAGGCAACGGGATCAACGGGCAACCCCCCGTATCCGCACCGCTAAACCGCTGAACCGAGTGGGATCCTGCGGGGGCCGGCTCGGAGCCCCACTACAGCTCAGCGATTGGTCCGCTCGGGACGGTAGTCCGAGATCTGGGGCGAATCAGAGACGCGTCGACCCGTGACTTAGCCCCGTTTAAGTGGGTAATGCGCCGTTGTGGCCCGTGAGCCTTGGTCCTCCCAGCAGAAGAAGGTGCGCCCTGTGTGGCCTGCTGAGCTGCTCCTTCCCCTGCACCAATACGGCGCATTTCTACAATCTAGCAGGAAGGTGCAGTCTGCAGTCTGGAATTCTGGGCTGAGCCGCTTCCTTCCATTTGTTCCGCAACCCGAGTCGCCCAAATGCAGTGCAATCAGACACACACATACACACACAACTTCACCTCTTCTGGCGCATCTCACCACGATGGGACGTCGGCCCTGCAGCTGGGGCAGTGACAGGGCTGACATCTGAAAGGCCACTAGCCAAACTATCCTTGGATTACCTCCTACGGATACAGACTACGTTACCTTTCCCAGTGCCCGACCTACCATGACCACCTCACCTTGTCGACCCTCGATTTGTATCCGCTATCCCCATGTCACGACCGTCACCATAACTCCAGGCAGAGACATTCTCTGAGCTCTCGTTCGACAACTTCTGGGAATCCAAGGGAATCGTCTCTACAAATTGAGAAGCTTGGCTCAACAGAGCACCGTCTACGATCCGTATCTACCTCACCTGCTACCCTGTTACACCTCGGCTTGGGCGGGAATCTCGCTTCCATCACCTCAAATCGCCAGGGAGTGTGTTTGCTGTAGACCTAGCTTGTTGCAAAGGGGTCACCGTCATCAATTGATTCCAAAGACTGCTCCGTGCAGAACGATATACAAAGGTCGCAGGTTTCACTACAATACACTAAAAGGCACCCTTGGCCGTGATTGCTAGGCTCGGACTCGACACCTCGGATCCAAAGAGACAGAACACCATAGACCAACAGCAGAACAACGACACCAAAGTCCCAACGCCGCTCCATCAGTACCCAGCCGTGCCAGCCCTGAGTCCAGGAACATACAGTAATACTATCCACTCTACCTCTGTCCCTGCGGACCTACGGAAGCTCGGCATCATGAGCACGCCAGACGACCCGCAAATCAAAGACCCAGCAAGCACGCCGCCGGCGTCATTGCAGGTCCCCTCAGGCCGGAAAGGCACCAAGAAAGTTCGGACTGGATGTGTGACCTGCAAGTTGAGTCCGAGCCTCCCTATCAATCCCATCACTACATCTGCCATCCCGTCTCCAGCCCTCTGTGTTCATCTTACTGTCATCTAACTTCTCTCCACCTTTCTTGCTAACCCGTCGTCTAAACCCCTAGGATTCGAAAAGTCAAATGCGACGAGACGAAACCCGCATGCCTTCGCTGCACCAAGACAGGCCGGAAATGTGACGGTTATTTACCCTCGTCGAAGCCGGGGAGCAGCAATGATGGCAGTCCCGGTTCCGACGACAGCATTTCTCGCTTGAGCCCGGCAGTCTCAGCCTTTGCCGACTGGGCCGGCGGTTCTAGGGAGCAGCGCGCATTTGACTTCTATCGCAACTTTTCCGCCCCATCCATCTTCAGCGACGGAGTCGCCTCGACTTTGTGGAAGAAATTGGTACCGCACTTTTGTCACGCCGAGCCCGCCATTCGCCATGCCGTCCTCGCCATCAGCAGTCTCCATGAAACACTCGCGCTGCCCTCGAATTCGGATCCAATTACCGAAGAAGCAAACAGCCCTCGTATGCTTACCAACACTTTTGCAGCGGAGCAATATGGCAAGGCCTTGAAATGCCTTCAGGAGTGGAAACCGACAGCATCATCGCCGGCCACCGTCCCGCTCTTAGCATGCTTGCTGTTCATATGCATCGAATTTATGCTTGGCGACGAGGGCGCATCCCAAGTACATATCAACCAAGGCCGCACCATTCTGTCACAACTTGAGCCCTCTGCCGATGTGGATATGATTAAGAAGCATTTCGTGCCCATCTATAGTCGACTTGGCCTCGCATCTTTCCTCTTTGGGAGCTTCCCCGCCGCCATACCCGCCACCCTTCAATCGAGTCCGGCAACGAGCCTATACTTTGCATCCGTTGACGAGGCCGAAGTGTCATTATACGAACTTATCGATGACGGCTTGAGATTCACGGCACAGGCCAAGAGAGCCGTATATTCCTGCCAGCCAGACGATCCGACCTTGCTGGACCTGGCCCATGAACAAGACGACTTTCTCGCACGGTTGTCACGATGGCACATTGCATTTGTCGTCGTCTCAGCCACCGGTACTGACGACAACCTGAGCAAACGAAAGTTGTGCATGGTTTACTACCACGCAGCCAGGATTGCAATCAGTACGGCCATGGACCCCAAGGAGATTGCTTTCGATACGCACACCACGGCCTTTGCGTCCATTGTCAGCAGTTCGGCAGAATTTGTACAAGCCACATGCAAGACGGTTCGTGACCCGTCTGAAGCCGCCAAGTCGATGCCCAAGTTTGTTTTCGACACCGAGGTAATCCCGCCGCTTTACTACGTGAGCATCAAATGTCGACACCCGATGCTGCGGCGAGCTGCCGTAAATCTCCTCAAGCAAGACGCTGTGACGAATCGGAGGGAGAACCTATGGGATGCCCAGATACTGGCTGAGATCGGCAAGCGCTGCATAAATATCGAAGAACAGGCGGCGCGTTACCGCGAGGAGGCCTTTGATATTACAGCTGGTTGGGACACGGCGTCTTGGGAGGGGTCCGATGGCGTGCCGACCGGCCTCTTCCCGGCGGAGATGGAATCCGGGATGGAGTGTGACTACCCCGTTCCTCGATTCCAATACCCGCAGATTCCCAAAGCCACAAACTCGCAACAGAATGAGGAGTACGAGCGAGCGCGGAGTCTTGTCAATGATCTGATGCTGGATAGCCACCTGACGCCCGGGTCTGCGTCTACGGGATCAACGCCATCATCCGGGAGCATTGGTAATTTCGGTGCCTACCAGCTCGAGCCGCCCTTTGGCCTTCCGGAGCATGCGAGGATCAAGAACGCTCTGATTGACAATGAACAGAGGCGAGGTAGCTGGGTGACGATATTTATGGACCCCGAAGAGGCTGGAGCGGCGAACTGGAAGATTACTAAAGAGTTCATATCAAGGTGAAGCTTGACCTTACTTGTCTTGATGAGCGACTTGCATAGCCTGGTGAATAGTTGCTCGATCTGTGTTTTTTGAACTGAGCAGTGCGTTGAGGATAGCGTGCAAATGATCGAAGGTTTAGAAAACATGCCGTTGAGTAGATCAACGGCAATAAAGATAATGATTGACTGCGTATTGAAAGCGTGGGGGACACGATTGCCGAGTCTCGGAAGAACTTGAACTTTGGCTCCATACATCTGTTTGCCTTTAGCTATGTCTATACATGGTGCAGTATCTGCAACTTGTCCCATATGAACGAGGGTCGGCGCCCGATGCACGAGTAATACTTCGTTGGAGGCCATCGACCTATTCGCTGAGCCGGTTATCCACTCCGCCTCCAGAACCTTCAATACAACTTCTTGAATTAAGTTGATATCAAATCGACCTCTCCCTCTTGATAGATGAGAGGCCGATACCTAGATCTGAATCTGTGCTGGTGCCGCACGCAACCATGACAGAGAGTCTGAAGCTCTAGTCAACCGAGGACCAATAATGGAGGTCTCCCCCCGCGGCCTCTTGTCTCATGAGCTCTAAACAGTCTTCATACATCCAGAAGCTCGCCTGTCTGTTCTAGAGTTACACATACCACTCTCCGTTCATGTCGTAACAGCTGAGAGCGCCATCCTGACTGACCCAGATCCCTTTAGCTGCAACACCAGTCAGCAGAGCAATGATTGAAACAATCATGCAGTTGAATACCCACAGAGATTGAGGGACGGCGACTTGTATCCCTCTAGCCAAAATATACGTGGCTTGCACTCCTCACACCTCAGGCCGACATATGCATCTGCTGATTTCTGGAAGACGCCGCATTCACTGCACCTGAAACCGCCTCTGTTAAGAGTACTGTTGTCAGCCAAAGTTTCATCAACCACAACATGACCATCTCAAACTCTCCTTTGGAAAGCATCTTGACCTTGGAGAGAATTATACCTCGGTGTCCACTCTAGGTTGCCGTCCCAGTTGGCGATGCACTTCTTGAGATCGAGCTTGGTGTAAACGTAGTTGCCTTTCTTGTTTTTACACTGGGCAACGAGGTAGAACGGGTCTTTTTCTTCCTTTTCTATGAAACTGAAGTTGGTCCATATGTTTTCCATGCAATCGGACTCGAGGGGACATTTTCGGTCCAAGGTGGCAGCACGAGTTGCTAGAGCGGTAAGGTGGGTTGCGAAAAGGCAGATGGAGAGGAGGGTGGCGAGAATGGATGACTTCATGATGGCAGTTTTGGCGACGAATCTACTCCACTTTATGTACTAATGAATTGGAGTTGAAAGACCGAATGTCGTGAAAAGATTCTTTGGAAGAAGACATTCTGAACCCTTTATGGATCTCATGGCGATGCATGTCGAACACACGCTATTGAAGCCAGGCGCCATCATGAACACGTCGTTGCACCAAAGTACGAGGGATATCGCGAGCACAACTCTGGGCTCGGGTAGGTTTGTTGATTTCGATGTTTGTTTACAAACCATGTTCTTGCAGTACTACTTCTCTGAAAGGAGTCCTGTCCTCTGGGGGAAGCTTTGCCCGCTTTGAACTCCCCCTACGTGCGCCAAAAGGGAAACCGATATCCCTATGAAGGTAGGAACTTGTCGCACGCGTAATCGCATCCCATTATTGCAGACTCAAGTTCGTTATTTCCGCACTAGCTGTACCGTTTTCTCATGCGAGACTGAATGTTTTCAGCTTAACATCGAATGCTTGCGCTTAGTATCAATCCTACTTTCAATCTCTTTGCGACATGTACTGGCATCTTTGACACCACAAACATGGGATTTCCCTCGCAAACAGCCGATATCAATCATCCGCGTTGGGATTGATTGCAAGATGATGCATTCGCCTCTCAAGCTAATATGTGGACACTCAAAATAAATTTGCGGTTCCGAAAGGGAATGATAAAAATGAGTCCAATGACCAAAGTGCACAATATCAGAAGCAACCCATCCATTGCATGCAGTCAATAATACTTCGTAATCTCAACCGGATTTTCTCCTTGGTTTCCTATCGATTTCCAAAGCATGAAGGGCATGCCTTCTTTGTTCGGACCTTGGTCGATTGGTCCAATGAAATGGCGGCGACGTACGGGTCTGAATCACCCGGTCACCGGCCAGGTGGAATCTGGCCCCTGATATCTCTTCCGGCGATATAGCTTCCAACTTCTGCCTTATTATGATGACCTAATATAATCTTCAAGTGCTTCATCAACAGATACAGCTGTAGTCACTGCGCCACGATCCCCCGCGGGTTGCGTGAAAACCTCCATGTGATGTGGGGTATCCCAATCGGGCAACTTAATGCGGTACATGGATCGCAGTCCAAAGTCTGATCAGCCAAGAGATTGTGCCTATAACATTACTCGATCGGGCCAAATGAGCGAGTACATGGTCACATTGCCCCTTGACTTCATATGACCGCGAAGGCATTCGCGCAACCAACTGCGAGATAGCTTCGTATAGTGGGTTCGTTACGAGAATGGTCCAAGGCGCACTGCCGATTGCTGCAGCACCGATGGAACATCGTAATTATCTGATTGAACGTTGAAACTTATGCAAAACTCAGCCTACGAGTTCGAAATATAAATTAAACAAGTCTTGACCGGAAGAGTGTCAATGTTCTCAACTGCTTTCCTGAGCAGCATCACTTTTCAAATACAGTGCGCTCAAAGACTGGCACAGCATTCTTCAACTTTGTAGCGCCTCCCACAACATTTCATGTTCGAAATGAAACTCATCATACCCGTAACTCTTTCCTTGGCTTCAAAGGTTCTTGGGCAAGATCCTGGCTTGCCGGTTGCCAATCCCACCATATCCTACTGGCAACTTCCCCCTTTGGAAGGAGTCGCGGATCATCAGTCCGAACACCTACCGACGGATGTAGATGTTGTGATTATAGGCTCGGGCATGTCGGGAACTAGCATCGCTTGGCATCTACTCAAGGAGAATAACAGCTCAACACCGCTGAGGGTAGCCATGATCGAAGCTCGGCAAGCTTGCTCTGGTGCTACAGGAAGAAACGGAGGTCACATCAGACCGTCTTCCTATGCCGAGTATGCTGGCGCCAAGACGACAGTATCACAGTCAGAAGCCGCCAAAATCACCAGGCTGCGCTCCGCCCATGTGGATGCGCTGATATCTGCAGCTAATTCTCTTCCGGAAGAGGGTAGACTCGCTGCAGAAGCTCGTGTTGTGGACAGCATCGACGCCTTCTTCGACGAAGAGAGATGGAAGACAGCTGTCGAACAGGTCAAGACCCTCAAGGATGAAGTTCCAGACGTCGGAGCTGAATGGTCCATCTTTGAAAGTGAAGAAGCTCGCAATGTAAGTCATCATAGTCCACCAAGTTTGGTATAGGGGCTCACAGAATGGTTAGATTTCGCTTCTCACCGAGACCGTTGGAATTCTTACCGGAACCGCCAAGATGGCTGGTGCAATTTGGCCATACCGCTTCATCACCAATGCGCTGAAATCACTTCTGAGCACCTACCCTAACTTCACTTTGGACACCAACACAGTTGCCTTGAACATTTCTGCCATCACCGAGTCGGCCAGTCCTTCAGACTATGAGGTGCACACTTCCAGAGGAAGCATAAGAACCAAGCACGTCGTTTATGCGACCAACGCTTGGACACCACACTTCGTTCCCGGCTTACAAGGCGTCATTCGCGGAGGTCGCTTGCATATGAGTGCCCAGCTTGGAGGCAACGGCTTGCCCAAAGCCGGAGAGTGGCCATCGTATACTGGAAACGGAAGTTTGGCTGGAGGACGTGCCTGGTCTCTGTATCGAAATGGCTTGGATTACATTGTCCAGATGCCTCGGAATGGAGAGTTCATGTTTGGCGCAGATGTTGACGGAGATGACGCCAATGTCGACACCTACGACGACAGCCAGGCTCCCCTCCACCTTTCTGCCTCATATCTCAACGGAGCTCTACCAAACCACTTCGGGTACGACATTTGGGGTTCCGAGAGAACTGATTTTCCCCAATCTTCGGATCCCAGTGTCTGGAATGGTCGTACGAAGCGCGTCTGGGTTGGCATCGAAGGCAGCTCAGTGGACTCCAGACCGTTTGTAGGCCGTATCCCTCAGTCCGTCACAGGCCGATCTGTGAAGAACACTTCGACTGGCAGTGAATGGATGTCTGCGTCTTTTGACGGCGAAGGGATGTGCTTTGCTTGGCTCTGTGGTCGTGCACTCAGTGGAATGATATCGAAGACCGGCTCTGGAGCGAATGCCAGCAACGGCAGCTCGACTATCCCGGAATGGTTTCCAGAGTCTTTCTTGGTTACCGAAGAGCGTTTGGCAAAAAGGAATGTTACTAAAAGACAAGTACGTCAGTGGACGCACCCACGCATGGCCAAGGTCTTGCATTGGGGGTAGAGTAGCCTTAACTTGGGATGAGGGCTGGATGATTCTCTACACACCGAGTAGTGTTCTGAAGCCGGAAAATGTGGTTTGCATATGTTTGGCGACGTGCGAGCACCCCTTCAAATAGAAAGCTCTCTTCAACCGGCTTATTGACATAAGGTCCCTGGCGTAATGTAACATCCATCTATTGTAGGATTTTGATATCACCAAAATGTGAGTTATTCGGTACGATTCCAAGAGGTAAGGCCCCATTGAATAAACTTTGGCAACTCATGGATTTAAGTGCATGAAATTGTCGAGCTAAATATCTCCTTGGCGTAGGAGGAAACGATAATTAACTTAATTGTGAAGCAAAGTACTCAGCCTTATTCATACCAGCTCGACATCCATTGATGAGAATAAGAAGCCATGTTATATCATCTTCATGGGCAGTCTAGCATTCATTGTAACCAACCAGGGGCTATCATTTGCATGTAGACAGACTTTGGCTTTAGTTTTCCCAGCGCATTGAATTTCTCGTTGCTGGCCAGGGTCTTATCACGACATCGGGTTTCCGACAAGGGAGACATACGGTCTGCACTTTCCCCCACGATCTGCAGAACTTGATACGTAATAAAGGGACAACGATTGCTTGTCTAGGACCAATTCTCTCAAGACCACACTCGAATTGGAAGATTCTCCGACTTGAGGTGAGGCACCTCGGCTGTTCTTCCAAACTATTACCAACATAGGTCGGAATCGTGCTGAGTCAGCCAAATTTGCTAGCACGCCATGGGTGCCAAGTTGAGATCATCGAAGCTATCTGCACAACCCTCGTCGCTTCTTATCTGCATACGTACGCTGCTACCATGTTATCTTCAGTTGACAGCGGAGGTCACCGGCAATCACCTCGGCTGCCACCCCCCTTCTACCAGAAGTCTGGAACCCTTTTGGCGCGACAATCGCGGAGATGAGAGCGATGCCTCCAATCAGGGTCCCAATTGCGTGCTCTGCTTGCAACGTCGCGCAGCACCCAGCCACGTGGGAGTGGTGTTTCTCATAAATTCTTCTCGGCAGTGATGTCAAACTTTTGAAATCTTCACGACGGAGCTTCTTGTTTGGGCAACTCTTCTCTCTTGGATCATATCTCTGCCAGCAAGTCAGCATCTTAAGTTCCCATATTGAGGAGATTGTCACCGCTCGGAAAGACAGGCCTCCATCCAAGATGGCTGAAAAAGCTGACAGCGTTTCCGATACGGCGCAGCCAGTTGAGCAGTCGGAAAGGGTCGACGGTAGGACAGTCTGACACATCATCAATTTCATATACTGACGTCGAGTAGCGAAGTGGTATCGGACACCTTTCTACAATGCCACGATTCTTGGCATGTGTAGTTTTGCAGCCCCCGGTCTTTGGGGTGCGATGAACTCTTTGGGTGCTGGTAAGTCTCATCTGAAGATTGAGGGTCCTTGTGCATCTACGGGACATAGCATCTGACAATGTTATAGGTGGTGCTCAAGAGCCATACCTTGTCAATACCGGAAACGCACTTACCTTCTGCCTCATGATCATCTCATGCTGGCTCACAAGTTCTGTTGTCAAATATGTCGGCATCAAGGGCGCCTTAGTCATCGGCACAATCGGGTTTGCTCCATACAGCGCGGGCCTGTACCTGAACAACCGTTACGGCGTCGAGTGGCTCGTCATCCTTGGCGCTGCCTTCTGCGGCGTCTCGGCTGGTATTTTCTGGGGCTCCGAAGCTGCTATTGCTATTGCATATCCCGAGCCTCACAACAGAGGGCGCATGATTGCCTACTGGCTCACTTGGACTCGAGTTGGGCAAATCCTCGGCGGAGTCATCAATCTTGGTCTCAATGCGGACCGCAGTGGAGCTGGCAAGGTGTCGTATAAAGTTTACCTCATCTTCATCGCCTTACAAGCTTGCGGACCGTTCGTTGCAATGCTTTTGAACAAGCCAGAAAAGGTCCAGCGAGCCGATGGAAAGCCAGTCCAGCTCACCATTGCCGACAACCCATGGCGAGAGATCAAGGCTACGACAAAGACGTTCCTAACTCCCAAATTTCTACTTCTCGTTTTGTGGATTGGCCAGGGCGTGTACTCTGAATCGATTTTCTTCACATACATCGCTCTGTGGTTCTCTGTCAGAGCTCGTGCCCTCGGGTCACTTCTCTCTGGTATCGTTGCAGTCATCGCCGGTAACCTCCTCGGACTGTGGCTCGATCAGAACCAGATCGCTCTGAAAAAAAGAGCTCGCTGGGCCTTTGCAGTCATTATGACTCTCCAGGGTGCTTGGTGGCTATGGCTGACCATCAACGTCACCGAGTACCGTCGAACTCAGCCTACACTCGACTGGAGTGATCCAGGATTCGGCAGAGGCTTTGGTGTCTTCATTTTCCTGGTCGCTGGCTTCCAATTGAACTACAACTTTGCATTCTTCATAATTGGACAGATTTCCGAGACCCCTCAGGAGACGATCCGCCTCTCTGCCCTTCTTCGGGGAACAGAGTCAGCCTGGCAAGCTGTCAGTTATGGACTCAACGCAATCCCAATTTTCGCCTTAGTCGGCGGGCCGTACATTAACTTTGGGCTATGGTTCGTGTCGATTTACCCGGCTTGGCTGGTTGTCAGACATTTCGGCAACGATGCAAAGAAGACTGATGCAGAGACAGTCGCTCGGTCGGAGGCAGTCCACGAAATCAAAAGTTGAAGGGGATGCCGGACACTGCTGATTGATGGGCTACAAGTCAGGTTATAGCTTATCATAAGGTGTTACTCGTCCGCATCTTGATCGGTACTCTGGCTTATATCCACAAAGACGCGGTTGTGAACATAAGAATACAACGTATTTTTTGCGTCAACATGCCCTCTCACTTTTTGTCTCTCTTTGTTCTCGAGTTGTAACCTCACATGCGTAAACGATAATGCAATGCTGTTGGAAATTTCATTGATCCGTACAACACCAAAGCAGTTGGAGTATTACTTCACTCATAGTGACTGAGGTGGATTTCATGTCTTTGTCTTTGCTTGTTTGGTGAAAGATCATGATCTTTCAAGCTATTCTTCCGCGAATTAATTCGATATCATCATGCCCATGGACAGTAATCGTAATCTCTGTTTTTCACATACCTTTGGATACATGTACATATAACTGAGGTTGAAGTAGAGATCCTGCCTCAATCACTACTTCTCAACCTAAATCGACTCTTCAACTCGTTAGTACGGAAAAGAAGGATAGCAACAGTTTGTTTCAACACTTCAAAGGCCAAAGACAGTCAGTAGTACAGCCCGAACATCGAAAGGACCAGCAACAAAGAGTGACGCATATACGCAATATACCATGCCAAGTGCCTTTCTCCAACTGCCGCGGGAGATACGCGACCGTATCTATGAGTTATCCGAGCTTGTGCCCTTGAGGTGTGAGCTAGATATTTGCGAGCCAGTTGGCAGTCTACCATGGGCTGCAGCATATCCATCATCTCCTCTTTTCGAAGTCTGTGTCCAAGTTCAAGCCGAAGTCCTTGAGTTATTCTACAGCCGAAACCATTTCAGATTCTGGCTTGGACGGAACAGGTGGTGTGGGAACCAATCTATGTTTGGCTCTTTCAATTCCACATTCACTGAAGCGCAGTTCAAACCGTCAGACCTCCCTTCTCTCAGAGGCATCAAGCAACTCTATCTGAACTTCTATAAAGGCACCGGACCAGGCCAAATAGTTGCGTCGGAACTGGCTGCATCAGCCAGTCTGGTAGAGAGAATCACAATCTGCCCCAACAAGCATAGCCAGGATCCGACTTCTGACCAGTTTCAGTCTGCTCTTCTGAGATTCGTGAGAGACATTCAAGAGCAAGTCCCTTCAGTGCATACAATCAGGCTCGCTCACCCCATTTCCAAAGAACTTGCTCAGAGAATAGCTAAAGAGACCTCGTTGCAAATCGAGGCCATCTGTGCGGGAGAGACTCATGACGAATGTGACCGCAACCTTCCATTGTCACCAGAGACCTTTTGCGGCTCCGCTAATTCTAAGAAAGCCCACGAGGGTGATCCAGACAATACAGTATTCTCAAATATACAGGGATATATTTGGACTGTCAGGAAGTCGGTCGAGCGATGGCATCAACGGTTTGTGTCAACAGGAGATTTGGTTTGAAGCTCGAAGCTTTTTCGAATTGAATGTCTAGAACTGTTGTGTGCTTACATTCCCCGGATTGTGTATAAAACTACTTTGACGGGTAAGTGGGTGAGCCCGCCGTTACATGTAACAGCACTCAGAAGTAGAAGTACCGTCTTATATGCCACGTACGCCATGATTAATGCACTATGATTCTATTTCTTTCAACCATTCCGCGTTGATCACTCCAGATACTTTTGCCTGGCTCCTGGAGACTGGGAGAGAAACTTTCCATCGTTGCGCTCAGCCCACAGATGGCACGGTCACATGCCACTCGCGGAACGCAGAAGATCATGATCATTGCGTCGTTAGTAGGATTGATGGGCTCTCTCCTTCGGAATTCCTTGATGAAAAATCCCAAGCTGAGCGAGAAGTCACAAACCAGGGGCGTTATTTTCTGAGATAGGTCATGATATACCATGATAGGAGCGTGTGGAGGCCTGGACTGTTTTCCTTGCACCCAGACAGGGGTCGCCTTCTGGCCAACGGGTTGAATGCAATGAGATTCGACCATGAATAATCATACAGCGCGTAGTAATTCCAATGCCATGACAACATGCCACATTCTTTTGCAGAGTCCCACCATACAACTAGATGCATTCATACGAAGCCAACGACAGCAGCGTGAACTGAGAAGCTAGAGGTTGCGTTCCCAGAGTGGGTTGAGCAAATGAGGTTGAATCAAGTATCTCAATGCACATAGTTGACGGAAGACACTGTTCGCATCCATGTAGGCATTGCGAAGCCTGATGTGTGCTTTCCAGCTCGACTGTTTCTTTGATTTTATCGACGTGGGTCCGAGACACGCGGAGGAGTCCGGGGTAGATGTGGAGGTCGGAGACGGAACCCGGAACCCGGGAGGGAAGCTGTTGCCAGAAAAGGTTACCTCTTTGCCTGGAAGAATAAGACCAGGAGGGCAAACATTACTTATTCTGGAATCTTGCATTCAAATATTTCGTTTAAAACAGCTGACAGACCAAGTCAAGGCAAGAAGCGACATGATCTAAAGTCGGAAGTAGTAGATGTTGGTCGTTAAAGACAATGATTGTGAAGAGCGCTGAATCATGGAATGCTCAGTGGCCCACCGGTCAGGCTAGGTAGCCAACCTGGGCCTCTCGAAAGACCTGCGGACTGCGGTCACTCGATCTCTCAGACTCTTAGTCTCGGTCTCCAGTGTGACCTCCGCAAAAAGCACTCCAGTCTCCAGTGCTACCCCGGAAGGGCTTTCCCACCCCCGGTCACAAAAGTCTTCCGAGTCATGTCCTCCACGCCTCGGTCTTGCCAAAGAAGGCAGTCTTTAGCATCTTAAGGCTACCAAGAAATGTTGCATCCACGTGGAAAGTGCGGAGAACTGGGGAGCTCTCAAGTGCCCTCGGCGAGTGCCCATGGGGAAGCTTGCATTGCATCCTTTATGTGCTTTTTCACTTCAGCATGCTTGGAGTATAAAACGCGTGAAGGTCCCACCACCCTCCGAGATGAGGACGATTCGAAGCAACCTCAACCTCGCAGGGGGACATCATCACGCGTTCCAAAGTCAACCCAGTTCTGTGCAACCCCAGACTGCCAACCACAATGGACGCCAAGAACGAGCCGACGGTCCAACATGATGACAAGCAGAGAGCCGAGCAGTTTGAAGATGCGAAGTTGGCCGCGACAGCTGCGCTGCCAACAACCCAAGCCAACGAAAAGCTTACTTTCAGCGATCTGTGGGAGAACAAGCGCGTTTTGGGCTTCTGTCAGTTCATCTATACCTGCTGATCCCTGCAAAGAATGTTTCGCTAATACGGTGTGTGCCGGTATCAGGCTTGATGATCTACCTTTTGCCCATTAACTTTGGTTACGAGGTCTCGACCATCGGAAAGCTCCTCGCCGTAACCCCTTTCGCTCAACGTTTCGGCCACGAAATCAATGGGAAATGGCAAGTTGCCGCTCGGGACCAACAGATCCTCAATGCCGCGGGCACGATCGGAATCTTCGTCTCGGCATTTGCTACAGGCTTTATTAGCGATATCTTTGGCCGGAAGAAGACCATTGGCCTCGCTTGCTTGATTTGCTGCGGTGGCACGATCCTTCAATACTTTGCTTCAACCATCATGATGCTTTTCGGCGGTAAGGTCGTTGCAACTTTTGGATTCGGTCTAGGCCACTCCTTGGGGCCTGTCTTTGTTGCCGAGCTGGCGCCAGTCAAGATGCGTGGTGTTTGCTTGGTTCTTGTCAACACAATGATCACTGTTGGCCAATGGCTCAACTCGGCGACAGTACTCGCAAGCGATCACTATCACAATGACCTGTCTTGGCGAATCCCCTTAATTACGCAACTCATTCCTCCTGGACTGCTCCTTTGCGGTTTGGTATTCTTGCCCGAGTCCCCTAGCTGGCTTCTCATCAAGGGTCGTCGTGAGGAAGCCGCCAAATCATACAAAAGGTTCAATGGGCCCAGCTTTGACGTGGATGCCGCGTTGGCGATCGCCACTGTTGCCATTGCCAAAGAGCAAGAGGCCAAAAAGGAACAGGAGTCAGCTCGCTGGGTTGACTGTTTTAAGGGAGTTAACGGCAGGCGCACAGCAATTATTGTGATGGTCTATCTCTCTCAGCAAGCCATTGGTGTGAACTTTGTTTCGGGCTACCTCACGTAAGGCAGCCACTTTTCTCTACAATTCCATGTCGACGGTCACTGACAGCTCGCAGATACTATTTCCGCTTGGCTGGAATTAACAATCCGCTTGTAATCGGCCAGGCAGCCTACGCAATCCAGTTCGTCGGCAACATGACTTCCTGGCCACTTGTGGATCGATATGGAAGACGCCCGTTGATAGTGGGCGGCGTATTTACCATGACAGCACTTTTGCTTCTCATTGGCGGTATCAGCACCATCGGTAACCAAGCCTCACTCACCGCAACGGTCGCTTTCATGGTCATTTGGGGATACTTGTATCAAGCAACTTTGGGTGCGGTTGCGTATTCTGTCGGAGGAGAAACTGCCAGGTATGTTTACGATGAAGTCTCAACTCAAGTTCTTAGACTTTGGGCTGGATTCTGCATTGCTGCAAGCCATCAGTCTAGACTCTAGTTCAAGTGGTCTTGGTAGTATTAGCACGTGGCGTTGCTCAGGAACATAGGCTTGTGGGCCTTCAACCCTGACTCGTGGACAAGAAGAACAGGGGCATGCCTTGCTGACGAAATGACGAACAGTGTGCAATTGCGACAAAAAACATACAGCATCAATATCATGTGCTCGACCGCGGCGTCCTGCTTAGTACTGCAGGTGATGCCCTACCTGCTGAATACAGACCAGGCCAACCTGGGCGGTAAGATTTGCTTCATCTTCTTCGGCCTATCGTTGCCCATGTGCGCATGGCTTTATCTCTACTTCCCCGAGATGAAGGGTCGTAACTACGCCGAGATTCAAGAAATGTTTAGCAATCGCGTGCCGGCCCGCAAGTTCAAGTCTTATGTTTGTGAGGTCAGCGCTGGGGGCCAGACGGAGAAGAAGCTTCAAGACGAAGCATGAAGGGGCGAGTGGTGGATACCGAGGATGTAATCTCTGCGGATACCATAGGCTACAGCAATGAAAGACAGACCACGTTATCCTTACGTTGCAAAGGGTGTGAAGCGTTCGCAAAAAACCTGGAAGCCATAGGGCTACCGTTAAGAAGCTTAAATGAGACACACAAACCGTTAATGAGCGCACGATGCTCCGTGCAGCCATTGGGTGACCTGGTCCCCTTGGACTCGCCTTTGCGCATTTCGGTTGGCTCACTGTCGAAACCCGGCCGAAATGACATGGGACTAATGCAGAGACGATGATTAGCGACGTTTAGGATAAAGCAAAATAACGCAGTGGGCCGGGATCATAATCGGAGATTAGAGTGATCCTGACCGGGACTCCTGCTTGTCAGAGTTCTTTGCTCGAGTCCGTGACAATGTTGACATTGTAATCATTCAGTCTTCCAGGGCGCGTCCACAATTTTCTTTTAAAATCTCCGCTCTCCACGGTCTTCTCCAGATCAGCATTCTTTTTGGGGGCAAAAAAGTCTGGCACAGCCTCAGTTGACAGTTGTTGGTCCGTCGATCGCGAACACTTCGCCGTTACACTCATTTACAACTACACTCATTTACAACTACACTCATTTATCAGCAACCATGTTCTCTCAACGCCTCTTGTGGCTTGGTGCCACTCTTCTGGCCTCGTGCACCCAGCTTGCCAGCGCCGAGTTGCCCGCCGACGCCATCGAACTCGATCTTGTCTTCCCTCGTGGCGATGGCAAGTATGCCGAGACCACCAACGGCTACCCCGTCCTCCTCAACGTCCAGAACCCCGACGTCGCGTACAAGTACGGCTACAACTTTGTCTGGGACATCTACTCGAGAAACAAGAACTCGTACATGCGTACCGCCGCCCACGGCATTTTAGGCGCTTCCATCGGAAACGACAGCACCTTTGGCAACGGCCCGCATCTCGAGGTTGGCAAGACCGGTCACCTCGCTGCAGGCGACTACACATTCGCCTGGGTCTTTGGCATGGGCGCCCAATGCGAGTTCACCGAGCAACCGGACTACAGCGAGTTCAACCTGAATCCACGCATCGCCAACGGTAGCTTTGACTTCACCGTCGAGACCAGCGGTAAGGAGCCGACTTTCACCACTTGCCCGAGCGCTATTGGCAGCATGAGCTACGTTTCCACGACGACATACAACTCCGAGGCCACCAGCGTCTGTGCCGTCACCGCTTCCGTCACCCACGATTCGCAACCCTGCTCGGCTACTGTCAGCAACGATCAAGCTACTAGCGTCTACAGCGAGCTTGGATATGCTCGTGCGACAGGATCTTCCGGAGCCGCATCGCTCAACTCGAACTTGCCCTCGTCTCATTTCGCTCTCATTGCCGGTGTAGTCGCAGCGGTTGCAATTTTGGCATAAGCGCGGTAGACAACCTCCGTCGCAGATGCAATTCACAGAGAGACGCGCCAATGATGTTACGAAGAGCGGCAGCTGAAAGTGATGGGCATTACGACCTGCCCGATTAGCAGCCCTATGAACACTTCAATTCTTCACTCTGCGAGGATGGGGGGCTGAGCAGCGACAGCGCATGCAGGCTGCAGCAACAGTACCTTATCAAAGTTTGCTGTGCCGTTCACGTCTGCCTTGGACTGGTCCCATCGTGCAGGCGGCACAGTTCTAGTTCCCATCCACGTTGCTACCCCTCGCGGTACAGCACAGCAACCAAAAATAAGCCATAGATCTGCAAAAGGCGCAGTCCGAGACGGATCTAGCCCTCCGGGAGAGGCTTCGGGTGGTCAGGCTTGATGCGGGCGAGGAACTTGAGTGACAAGATACCGCTCCTCGAGAGAGATATCTCTCCAACCACCAACATCTCCGTGCAAGGGTTGAACGGGTTGGTTCAGCCCCCAAAGGCCCAGATCACTTCCTTGTTCGGTCTCCCGCATCCTCCACCTTCAATGTCAGCCAATGATGGAGCATGTTGGCTCACGTTAGCATTCAAAAACCTTGAAAAATACAACGGCATTCGTCCCACTCTTCCCAAAGTTCCCATGTATTGTATGTGATAAGCGGCATCGCAGTTGGACCACACATGTGCATGTAAGCACTGCAGGCTTCCAACTCATGTAGCAGTCACGCTACAATGCCCAGGCTTCGAAAATCTGTCAAGCTTTCTCGGCATGTTTCCAAGTACTTGAGGCTCCCCGATCCCAAGCCACCATGCAACTTTCCGTATGTTTGCTTTTGTGCCCATATTCCTTTATTTTCATGCACTGAGCCTTTCTGACAGCTGCGACCTCGATCGGGACCCGGCAAACAGCAAACATGTCGCACAGACAACACTCGCACAATGTGAGCACAAGCTCGGCTGACACGATTTATGTCGAGCAACCGACAAGCCCCTTCATCCCTGGATCTGACAAGAGACAAAGTCTGGGATCGTACAAGGCGTACCAGTCAACGTTTGTTTCTGTCGATGACGTCTCTCCCAGCGAGCCTGCTTTGAGCAGCAATGGAGAATCTAGACGCTCTGTTCCCTCACGCTGGAGCAGAATCTCCGAGAAATCACACATCAAGTCCGAAACGTTTTCGCCATCTGGCTCTTGGACTTTTGAGATTGTCAGTCTTTGTGTGACCATTCTTGCATCAGCCGCCATCATTGGTGTTCTCGCAGCATATGACGGGAAGCCGCTAGTGTCATGGCACTTTCAAATCACTATCAACGCCGTTATTGCCTTGTTGGCTACCATTGCAACTGCGACTATGGCTCTCGTCCTTTCTAGTGGCATCTCTCAATTGAAATGGATTCATTTCAAGACGCGCCGCGAGCCATTGTCGGATATGGAGGTGTTCGATGATGCCAGTCGAGGAACTTGGGGAGCTCTCATGATGCTCATTAAGCTTAGAGGAGGGTGAGTAGGATATGATTGCCAATGGCTTCGACCCACGGAAACAAATTCAGCTGACTTAAAGTCCCGTATAGTCTTCTTGGTTCTTTTGGCGCGTTCGTTGCCATCTTGACCTTAGCATTCAGCCCCTTTGCCCAACAAATTGCCACGTTCCACGCACGCACGACCAACTCTACAGAAGGAGCCATCAACCTCCGAGCCGAGGAATACTTGATCGCTCTGAGCAGTCAGACCGCATCTGAAGGCTTCATTCCGATTCTTCCTTTCAAGGCTGCCGTGTACAATGGTCTCTTTGCTGAAAACGGTAAGCCGTGGCTGAGCCTCCCTGTCAACTGCCAGACGGGTAATTGTACTTGGGTGCCTTTCGAGACTCTCGGTGTCTGCAATACCTGCGTTGACATGTCTGAGTTCATGACGCGATCATGTGAGGACGGATCGATCCCTGAAGGCGACATGACAGAGTGCGGCTGGTCAGTCCCAGTAGGTGCTCGCCTCAAGACACATGCCGACGTGTTCAGCATGACACCAATCTTCCCTCAAGGCCTTGGAGACATGTCTTACTCGACCATCATGAAGCTTGTATTTATGGGCACTGAAAAACAAGGGGGTGTCGCTGGTGCCCTTGCACCCTGGGCTCGCCAGTGTACCCTTCAAGCCTGTGTACAAACTCTGGACTCCGAAATCGTCAACGGCGAGCTGAAAGAGACCATCATCCATACCAGCACCAACGATTCCGTCGCCACGGCAACTCAAGACACCCTTGAGCCTATTTACATCTCGGGCCAAAGTGACAATGAGTCCTATCCAATCGACATGAAAGTCATGATGGGCGTACGTTCGTGGTTCTCGGACCTGTTTCGGAATGGGTCGGCCTCGCGTAATGAAGAGGTCATCAACAAGACCATTACGACTCCAGACAATGTTATTGTCAATCTCACCGTCGGTATTTCCAGCGGCGAGACATTCTTTGATACCGACATTGTCCAGGCCTTTTACTGGAACTACTACGAGTACCCAACAGGGATCGATATGCTCATGAACGATCTTGCAACCAGCGTCACCGTCAGTTTCAGAAGTTTTAATGGCACCGATTTCATTGGCATAGCGCACACTGTTGAGAGCTATGTTCATGTTGAGTGGAGTTTTCTGGCGGTTCCGCTCCTCACTGTCTTGTTGACTACTCTTTTCTTGATCGCCGCGATCTACCAGACGTACCGCCAAAAGGCTAGTGTTTGGAAGAGCAGTGTACTCGCAACCTTGGTTCACGGTCTAGATGGAAATGCGAGGGAAAGACTAGAGGACCTCGGTGGCTTGAAAGAGCAGCAAAAAGAGGCTAAGTCTGTGAGAGTGCAACTGGATGACGGTGACGGTGGGCTACTGAGGCTATCCAAGTACGATGATATCTGAGTTCCCATCTGAGGTTAAGTTTGGGCGATCAAGCTGTGACGTCTTTCGGTACTTGGGAAACATGTGGTCGCCAAATTTGGTGTATTCACTTATACGCTCTTTACGACTTTAATGATAATGATAATGGCTAGAGACGTCATGGGTTCCATTTTGACTGGTGTTGGATGAAAGATGAAATCGCTCATGTTGCTATGCTCTATTTTGTACAGATGAAAACTTTATGCAATCCTTTCCATGGCCATCCATTCCAATCATAGGCAAGTAATGACTTCTACAATTTTAAACGTACTCGGCGCAGATGAGGTCACCTCCAATATCCATAACCTCTCTGATAGTTGCGTTGGGCATAATATCGACCATCCACAGGTTGTGGTTCAGGGTAGTTTCGTTACCACCGTCGCCAAAGTAGTCCGTCAGAGCCGCGCTGGGGTACTCCATGCCGTTCTGGGTAAGGTAGCTGGTGAGAGGGATGTTGCGGCCTCCCATGTCCGTCAAGCGGGAGCTGTTGACCTGCTGCCACTCCCACCAGAGACGGTCCAGGTTGGTGTGGTGCAGGAAGAAGAGCGGCTCTCCGGGGCTGCCAACGACATCAAGCATCTGGAGAGATCGTGTCAGCTTTGTTCACACTTACGTCGGCGGGGAGGGGAGTGACTAACTGTTCCACCAACTGCAGAGTGGCCCGCGGTGTGAGGGTTGACCTGGTAGCATTCGAAAGCCGCCGTGTAGTTCTCAGAAGCAAAGCACTCATCAATGTACTGCTGCTGTCCGGTCTGAAAGCCGTTTGAGTTGAATGAGCGGGTCAAGCAATCTTCAGCATAGTTGGAGGTGGAGTTGATGTGGAGAGTCAGGTTGACGAAGGGGCCGTCAGTGACACATCCACCGTCGCTGTCACCACCGAAGCCGGTGTCGGGATCGAATACAACGGAGCTGTTGAGTGAGTCCATGTCCAAGACCTCGTTCCAGTACGGCTGGCCACCTTCGTAGCCGCACTCGGACTGGAGGAGATACTCGTGGACACGCATGAAGTAGCGGTGCCAAGGGAGGAAAGATCCCTAAAGATTAAGTATTAGCCAAGCTTTCTCCTGCTACATTGAACTTCATTGTGCATACAGTGTTGTGAATGATGTTGGATTGAGTGATGTGTGCCCAGTCAAGCTCATCCCAGCGGTTGATGGCGCCTTCGATGGAGGTCTTAGCTGCAGTAGACTGGAGGCAAAGCTCGGCATCGATGTAAGCCTTCTTCTCAGTATCGGTCATGTTGTTCCTGTTCATGACTTTAGCTTCAGATTCCTTGGTCGAATTCTAGAAAGTCATAAAGTTCTTACCATGCTTTTCTCTGGGACTTGCTCGTGCAAGTGGTGTTCCAGGAAGCGGCGGCTGCCAAGCCTGTGGTCGCGAGGAGCGAAACGAGCGAGCGAAGAGTGACAGTCATTATGGCTGTTGTTCAAAGAGTGAAGAAATCGAAAAATAAAGACTGGAGTGCGATCCTCGGATTTAGGCTGAGATGCTGAGTGATGATGAGAAAAAAAAAAAAGAAGTCCATCATCTCGGCAGCCACCTCGATTTATAACCTTTTTATTTCATTCATGAATATCATGAACTCTTTTCTCCATCTTCCCAAGCAGAGCCGCGATGTTAGACATGGGGATGTGAGTGTGCACTGCGCAATCGGCCAATGCGCCTCACTTGGCAAACCGCGTCACCCTTGCTTCGTTCGGACGAACCGTAAACTTTACCCACTTCCCGTCCTGTTTCTCCTATTTTGCGGAGTGACCACCACAACAGCCATGTGGGATGTTCCATTGATGCTTAAAGCTGCCCCTGACTAAGAACCAGAATAGAACTGAGCTCCCCACAGATATTCGTAACGGCCTCCCTTTCTTTTGAATGAGCGGTGCGCGACCCTTGACCGTGGCACCGTGCTGTGAGCTCTGGCGAAGGCGATTACGTTGTCTCGGGTTGAGCGGCGCGGCGGCAGTCACATCGTGGGATCAATTCCACAGGGAGGCTCCCACGAGCTCACTCCTGGAGACGTGGATGCATACCTAGCTTGGGGGAGAATGTATCCAGTAGAAACCCTGCCTATCATGCACGGCAGTTGAGAAGGCGTAGCTACCCACTCGCCGCGTCAGTCTGGCGCAGTAAACAAGCATGGGTGAGTTTATCAGATCAACCTTCGTGGTCGCCTCCACAATTACCTAAGGCGAAAGACACGATAGCTAGGAGCGCTTCATCTTACCACAGGGATAATCACTTTGGCATGCAGCTGAACCTCAAAGAGCGACTGAAAGAGTATTGTACCAAACAATAGCAGATTCAAGACGACTTCTGGACCAATTGGTGCTTGATTGCCAATGGAAGGGGGATGCGAAGAAAGACAAGCTTCGTAGTAGTATCGCCAGGTCTTGGCGCAAAGTCGGCTTGCTGAACGCAGCCGGGCGGTCCCATCTCCCCGGATCAGACAGACATCACTTGCAGTCATGGATGCGCTATGACTACATCAACCACGTTACATTTAGACGACACGTCCTTGTCAATATGAAGAGGCGCATCATTAGGCTGAGTAGGAACTTCAGTGGCTGGGTCGAGAACCGTTCAAGGGCCTGTCAAAACATGGACCTAGAGAGATAGGCCTAGACGCAAACCTGATATGCACATCTGCTAGCTAATTTTTTTTTTTTTTTCAATGTGTGTTCTGCCAGTCTAAGATGAATACGTCGATGTCGCTTACTGATATCCGGTTGCTGTATGCAATGACCCGTAATATCCGTGTTCTTCCAATCTATTGTGCACTGGCTGTCGACATAGAGATTGAGCAAGTTTTCCTCAACTTAGGAAATGCTCCTGTCAGGCACTCCACCACCCAAACATAACTACAATTCGCAGACTTTAGCTATGTTGACTTTGCATACCTATTGCATTCTTTGCAAGGCTAAACAAGAAGAACCAAAGGCATTGCTGGACTGTGATACCTTATTTTGACAATCTTCGGATACGAAAACCACCCCTGTTTAAGGAATGCCGATCAGACTGCGCGTCGGGCCCACCGGCGTCCGGTGGGCGCGTTGAGCCCAACGCTATTAGATAAGTATTCGTGGACTTTCTCGTCAAGTGGGAGGCATGCCAAGATGCCAAACCCTCTATTTCCACACATGTGGGATGCCCTATCGACGGGTTTTCGGTTAACAAAAGTCTTCGGTATTCTTGGCCCCTTGGCAAATGTCCGTCCTCTCACATTCAAGTCTGACAAGTTGCGGCCGTCTTCGAGACTATGTTTAGGCCGAGAATTGTACTATCTCCCTGTCTCGGTTTCCGAAACTAACGCCAGGCTCTGGCGAATTAATCCGACATTGGCTCGTCATTCGCCCGACTATGAAGGTCAAACTTCTGCGACAGCGGTAAGTGCGGCAAAAACACTCAACAAAATCTACAATGCCTAACGATTGACGGCGATAGTCCAACGAGCCATTCTCATATAATCACCATTGTCACTCAAGTTGTTCTTCACGTGGACGAGCCGTCCACCTAGAAATACTAAATCGAACATACTGACTCTCGGCTTTAAAAGCTAATTAACGTAAAAACACAGCGGTCCTACTTGAGTTCTTGAACTCTGGGCAAAGAGATAAATCTCATAACGCCAGTAACAGGCAAGCAGTTGATGTACTCGAACGTTGCCTCTCCCTTCTTTAGTACCGAGACCTCGTGCCAGGTCCGAAACTTCCTTGACTCTCCCCACGTCTTCGCGTGTTTGATGGCTCCAATGTATATAGCCAGATGAGAGCGATGCTTTTTGGACCACTCTTCCAATGAACTCAGGTTCGTGAAGAACCCAGCACCGCAGGTCTCCTTCTTGGTATGGCCATCGGCATCTCTGTTGCCCAAGAATCGCAATCCCATAGCACCGCCTTTCTCACGATTTTCCCACAGGTATCCCAAACCCGCCTTCAAGGTCGGTTCCAGTTCTGTCTCGTATGACTGTGCCTCTTCAAGGCAACAATTTTCCCAAAATTGACCGGACCGGATATGAACAATATTGTCATAGTTTGTTCCAGTCAAGTGCTGTCCTAGTCCGACCGGTATATTCTCTGGTTTTGACGTCTTCGCATCTCCATCCTGTTCAAAAAGGTCATGAGCAGATGCCGGAATTCGATCTCTTGCCGCTCCCCAATACGCTGACAGTTGATGCTCTTTTGTACCAGTCTTCGGTAGCCTGGCCAGACCAGGGAGATAGTCGAGTCCAGAGTAATTTGTTTCAAGGCGTGAAATAGGTGTCGTGAAGCTCTCTCTCCATAAACCAACGAGCATTCGGTGTTCTGGCGCGATTTTGGCGTAAAGAGACGCGATGTCAAGTTTCTGCAGGCTTGCTTCTCCTTTTTCAGCATCGTCCCAATAACAGACCCAGACATATGTGTTCGGGGCGTCATCCCCATCCAAATGGTTGAAGCTCTCGGTTGAAAGCGGTCTATCTTCCGTGTTTGTACTGAGCCATTCTTCAACCGCCTGGACTGCCTGTTTGACTACTGTTGGACTGTCAGAAGCGCCGTGATGAGATTGTATACCGATGTATGCTGTGAATACTTTCTGTACGTCTTTGCAGAGGGTAAGTTGCCATCGTGGAACCGGTGGCCGATGACCCTCTGGTCGCCGGAGGGGATAAGTTCGCATGTCTGAGGGCATTCCCGTTTTCGTGTGATTTCTTGCCCCTTATAAAATCTCTGAAACGTTCGCTCAAGTGACGGAGAGGTCCGATAAATGTCAAGAGCAGCTCGGTGATGGTGTGAGCGTTCGGAATCCAGACTCCAGGACACAGCTCAATCTCATAGCCGCAGTCCACTGTCAGTAAGCTATTACTAACACTCACTGTCATTGGTGGGAACTCGGAGCTTTTTCTGGCCCCGACGGTTTGGACAAGTCCGCGGGCTCAATAAAGATGCTCGCGACGCCTCAAGGCGCCCTCTTACGTAACCAGGAAGACCTTCTAGTCATGAGTATCATCTTGGTAGGTACTAGATAAATATCCAAACTTTCCCAGGGAGAAGCGATGCAGTTGCAAGATGAGTGATAGGACTGTCCGTAACAATCATATGTTTGACACTTTCGGACGGTAATGTACTTTAGCAACCTGGAGTAACATATTCGTGACAGAGCAGAGAAGGTGTTTAATGTGTTCAAGACTAAAGGGAAATACCAAAGAAGTCAGACTACCATTACAGCAGTTCCTCGACAAATGACCTCCATATTGAGTTTGATCCGCATACTGATTGAATGTGGCGTTGATTC
>JFBX01000616.1:18142-49721 GCA_001563135.1 Colletotrichum simmondsii | reverse complement strand
AGAGAGAGAGAGAGAGAGAGAGAGAGAGGCCGGACAAGATCCAGGCAGTCCGATGCCGATGCCGCGACGGACACTCTGATGTGCGACCAGCGAGCCACTGCGACGACCTGATCCACGACTACCTTACTCGACTACCCGTACCTTACGAGTTTACGACTGCCCGCCTGCGACCAAAACCGATGACGTTGCTATCCACAGAGTTAGACAATTGCGATCGAATTCGGCTTTGGAAGGATATGCGCATGCCATTGCAGAAAGCCTCGTTCCCTCCGTTCCTCTAACCCTCTTCTTCAACCATCCTGCGGCAACCACCTCTGTGCCCTTTCATTGGGAATTCCCACGAACCGCCAACGCTTGACCCGAGTCAAACCTTGCACTCTCCAACCATCGAGCACGACGAAAACGACAACAATAACGCGCAGAAGCCGCAGCGGCCCCGAAAGTCTGCGGAAGCAGTGGAGGACCACGGACATTGATGGCTGCCTTTGTGAGAGAAGAGACCCTCCCCGAATCACCCCCACCCCCGACCCTCGCCCACCACATCCTTGCCCTGTAGTCTGTTCGTCATTACGGAGCAGCCTGCGGATACCCAGACCTTGAAGCGCACCGGCTCCGCCCTGTTCCGCCGTGGCCGAAAAGAGTGACAGCGAAACGGAGGCGGGCATGTCTGAATGTCTACCTCCCGATCTTGTCTATCTGGCCTTGTTCATGACAGTAAAGCTAAGCTGAGCTGAGCTGAACTGAACTGAACTGAACTGAGCTTGGGACAGCTGCTGGCAGCAGATGGCACACGGACAAGACTGAAAGAAAGACACGGTCACGCCCGTCACGGAGCTACCCCGGTTGTCTCTTGTCTCTCTCTCTCTGTCTCTGTCTTTCTGCTCAGCTGCCACTTGCGCTTTGGCATCCTTCAACGCAGCAGCCACGTCATAACCTTTTCGCCCATCTACCCTCTCTATCCGTCTACTTTGCCCTCTACCTCTTGTTTCTCCTTTCCCACTCAACCTTACCACGCATCGCATTCCACCCCAAATGGCATCCAGTCTGCACGCCTCATCCCCCCTCCGGCCTCACTGACGGGCGGCTTGCCACGGCTGCATCCATCCACCTACCTACCTACACATCCATTCTTTGCATAACCCACAGCCAGGCTAACCATTCCGTGACCTGCTGCAGGATACGCCCTGGCTAGTCCACATGTCGACCCCAAAGGCCCACCGCGGCGCCGATGCCGACTCCGGAAACGATCCCTCCCAGGGCTCCGGCTTCGACGGCAACCCCTCCGGCGCGCCGCCCACCTACGCGACCTTCTCCCCCGTCACTCTCGCCGCGACCACTCCAAGCCGATCCTCCCGCCAGTCCACCATCATCGTCCATCAGAAATCTCCCCTCCTCTTAGCCACGCCGCCACAGATCACCCGCGCATTAGCATACTCGCATCCCTTTCTCCTGCCCCTCAATAAGCTTGCCGGGCTGTTGACATGGACGACCGACGATCCGTGGGAGAGTTTCCTCCTCCTAGCATCCTTCTGGGCCATTGTCCTGTATGGCGACATCGTTGTGCGCATGGCGGGGCCGATCGTCGTTGTCCTGACATTGATACTGGGGATGTATGGCAGACGCTTCAGTCCGCTGAGCAGTAGTGGGTGGACAGAGCCAGCTTCCAAGGATCCCGGCGGCGCGCAGAACACCGGAGGAGGTACAGCCGGGGCCAAGGCACAGAAGTCGACACCCAAGAGCAGCACAACTACGAGCACAACAAAGGGTCACCAACGAGGCGAATCAGAGGCAACGAACACCAGGCACCAAAAGACACTGGACGAGATTGTCGAGACACTGAAGGAGTTCACTGGGCGATGTAACCTCTTGCTGGAGCCACTTCTCGAATTGACCGACTTTCTGAGCACTCAACGAACCCCTACATCTGCCACAACACGACCAGCCTTGACGACGTTGTTCGTGCGCATACTGTTCTGCACGCCTTTCTGGATGGCCTTGACGCTTCCACCATTACGCATCATCACAACTCGACGAGTGGCTCTGCTTTTCGGCACCCTGGTGCTTACATGGCATGCTAGATTCCTGCGAGTCGCCCGGACGCTGTTATGGCGCAGCGCCACGATCCGGAGGACGGCAGCCTTAGTCACGGGCTTAACATTTGAGAAGCCTGTCAAGGCCGTTCCTGTCCAGATCACCGCGGCAGAGAATGGCAAAGTGCAGGCCAAGCCGGCAGCGTCGGAGCTCACCAAGGCGCTGCGCAAGCAGTCCCACAGGCATGGCAACAATGCCACGAGCAAGGATGCAGGTGTCAAGTTCACCTTTATTATCTACGAGAACCAGCGACGATGGGTCGGCTTAGGCTGGACACAGAGCATGTTTGCCTACGAACGGTCGGCATGGACTGATGAACATAACAACCCTGTGCCGTCACGAGACACGTTTGAGCTGCCTGAAGTGGAGGATGGTAGCAACATGCGCTGGCGGTGGGTTGAAAGGAGCAAGTGGAGGGTTGACGGGGTTCCAGATGACGGAACTGAACCCATTGACTACGACGGGGAACCTGGGAAGAATGGATGGATCTACTACGACAATAAGGTGAGCAAGCTCTGACCAGTGTAGCTGAGTGCTGGGATGTATGTGATGTGACTAACACATGCCGGTCAGTGGCAAAACGGACGCCGCGGCTCGGACGGATGGGGGCGTTGGACACGGCGGAGAAAGTGGTACCGCGACGCCGAGCTGGTGGAGGTTTCGGAGGACGAACTGGCACACGAACTGGACGCCTCGCAAGCACCGAGCTCTGCCCGGCCGGGCTCGCCCACAACAGGTCCCCCGGGTCCCGCCTTGACGACGCAGAGGTACAGCACGCTCGAAGAAAAGATGGTTTCCCCTACACACTCCACGCAAGACCTGACCCTATCAGATAAGGACCTGGAAAGAGAAAAGGACGACACGGCTTCCACCCTCTCGACGAGCTCGGGCGGACGATCATTTTTCAAAGCGCCGTCATTACGACGGAAAGTGACGGATAAGAGCGTCGCCAGCAAAGCCGACAAGGAGCAGGACCGCAGCCGTAGGGCGAGCGAGGCCAAGAGCGAAGAGGAAGCTGCGGCGCTGGGACTCAAGTTGAATCTCGCTTTACAGGGCAAGGAGGGTGGGCAATGGGGAATCGGCGATGAGGCCAGAATGAGTTTGGAGTAAATGGGCGACGACGTCCCCCAGGTTGGCTCAAAATTACGAATGAGTCTTAGTTACTATTGATTCCTGATTGGGACGGCAAGGCACTATACGGTGCGGTACGATCCGGCACGATACGGTACGGTATACTGCACGGGGGGGTTGGGCATGGACGCGGCGTTTGTCGGCTGTAGAGTATTTATGATTCGACAAGGGAAGAAGAGTACTTGATGTATGATTTGGGGTAATGAGACAGAAAACACACACGTGTTGTATGTGTTTGCAAGTCTACCAGGCATGGCAGGCCGCAGGCTGCAGCAAGTCACTCACTCACTCTTTTGGCTTTGACATGTGGTTTGGTTTGATGGGGAAGGCGAATAGATGTGGTTCCTGTGGGCAAGGTACCTTGCTGCTTGCGTACGGGTGTGACCACAAATATGCGTGATGAAGTGTGTGTTATGTGTTTGTCCATCACTCTGCCTTGGGATGGTTACTTGAGGTATGCGTACTGGTCAGTGGTCACTGGATAGGTAGATAGGTATGCGCGTGGTGTCGGCTGGACTGGCGGGAACGAGAAGAGTCCAAAGAGGGCGGACGACGATGAGTGGTGCGCAGGCGAGCTGGGCATCAAGACACGGGGTCTTGCGGGTCCGGGGTAACGGGCCTTTGCTGCGGGGGGTCCGAGAAGGGCAACTTTGCCTAGTACCTGACTGGTGGGAGGTCCAGGCCTTGGGGTGGGCAGAAATGAGTCTCTACTGCGTAGGTAAGAATAGTGTAAGAGGTGGTGCCTTATTAGGTAGGCAGTGAATACCTCGGGATGAAGGGGAAAAGGGCTGAGGGGGCACGGCACGGGGGGTGGATGGATGATGATGTGAGATGGATGGCTCAGGTGCGACGCGGACGGGAATGGTGACGGGGTCAGGTGGTCCGTCGCATGTCGGAAGAAAGGGAGGCCACAAAAACCTTTGAAAGACCTTTGGAAGGGAGAGAGATACCGGTACGTAGGGTCTAGGCACTGCTAGCTAAGAAGTAGACTTGTGTAGAACTGCAGATAGTTAGCTGGTAGACTTGTGTGTGTGTGAGAGACAGGAGCCAGCTGAAAAACACAAAAAAAAGGGATACACAGCCCAATGACACCAAAGTATCTAATTAAGGGGTTCACGCACATAATTCCGTGATGCCTAAAGTTTCTCGGAGGTTGGAATTTGTCAACGTGTTGTTCCTTGGTTTGTCCACACCCAATTCAAGCTTCTCTCTCTTCTTCATTACCCAACTTTCTTGATCTGAGTTTCTTACACATATTCTTCTCGTCGGATTGTGCTTCTGATTCTACCTCTGATTCTACCTCTACTTCTACATCTTGTTGCAGTCATTCACTCGTCGCCAACTTCACGCAAACTCGTTATTGAGTAGTATCGAGCACCAATACTCCATCTACCGATCACTACTCCAAAAACTCCAAAATCTACAGGGTAGATAGAAACGCCGGGCAATTCGCATGTCTACACTGCGTGTCCCAACGTTGTTAACCTCGGCACAATCGAACCGGATTGAGCTCGTCAGCCCACGCCTACGCCCACATACTACGCATTCACGGTCGCGATACCGATCCCGATGGAAGCCGCATCTCGTCTCGCCTTGATGGCCATCGTCACCCGGGCAGGAAGTCCGCAACAGCAGCTACGGCAACATTTACAGCAGCAGCGGGTGCCAAAGCAGCATCAACAGCAGCAACGAGACGAAAAGGCGGCGTGGAAACATCTTCACCATCCCATGGTTACAGTCGTCGAGTATGACGTTGAAGCGCAGGCGGGTCTGGGTGCAAGAGAAGCAGCAGCAGCAGCAGCAGCAGCAGCAGCAGGGGAGGGGAAGAGAACGTTGGGGAACCTGGGCCACCAGCACTACCACCAGCGTTCCTCGGGACGGGGACGTCGGGGAAGCGCGGTGAGTTCGAGCTCGCGGTCGAGTGACGGGGAGAACGGTGCGATGGCTGCGCGAGGTGGACTGGAGGCCGTTGCGTGGTGGATTCTGATGGGATTGGAGTTGTGTGTCGTTGGCGGTGTTGAGGGCTGGATCATTTACATGGTCTACAATGCCGGCGGCGATTTTGCGATTTGGAACTGGTGAGTATTCTCTCTTCTTCTTTTTTTTTTCCCCTTCCCTACTCATTCTCCCCACGAAGCATCGAGTAGCACCCAGGGAGGGTTGGATCTCGATGGGGCCTTGATCTCGTGTCATACAAACAAATCAGGCATAGCTAACGATGACGGCACCCGCAGGTTATCCCAGTTCGCGTCGCCTGCCCTGATGATCCTCCTCAGCGTCTCCCTCTCGGCGGCCCTGCTACGCGGGGTCGGCTGTTTGAACAGGCTTGGGGATTTGGGGTTCCAGGCGGCCGGTCTGGTGCTGGCCACGTTTTGCGCCGTCGTAGTGTGCGCTGGTGTGAGTGGTGTTGAGGAGGGGCAGGGGGAGAACGGCGACAGGTTGGAGAAGAAGGGGGTGCGGGTCGTCGTCGGGTTGGCTGTCAAGATGTGGTGAGTAATTCGTTGCCCTTTTTTTTCTCTCTCGTTTTTTTTTTCTTTTTTTTTTTCTGTCATATTCTTATCCCATCACGTGTCGCTTTACGACAATATCTCTGGTCCGGATCAGTCCGCCGTTGGGAGGAAAGGGATACCTACATGTAGGGATGGATGCATGTAGTTTTGGCCTTGGCTTGGCTCAACAGCAGAACCGACATGATTGACTAACGAATTGGGTTTTGCTAGGTTCCTCTTCTTCATTGGTTTCCTGTGTGCCGTGTTCCAGTGGTACAGCGAAGACCGGCAGAGGACAACAACATCTACGACGAACCAGACGCCGCTACTACCAAAGAAGGGGAAGAAGAAGGAGAGGGGCTACGGCACTACCACGGGCGGATTGGCGACCGTCGACGAGACGGTTGAGGGGTTTGTGAGCGACCTATGAGAGGCGCGCGGATGGTCTTTTCCCCCTTCTTCTCCATTACTGATGATGAATTCTTTTTTTTTTTTTTTTTTTACACGACGAGCATATGCATGATGAGCGCGCACGCGTGCCTACACTACAACTGAGTTCCGCGACATTCCGATACCCCCTTTTTACCCGGTTCCTTTTCATCCGGGCCGTGGTACTTCTGCTTTAGCCTATGAGCGCCAACAGCTGTCGTCCTAGATACTACGATTCTACTGTACTAGAATAGCTTTTTCTTTCCTGCCATTGTCATATATAGCTAGCCTTTTTCTTTGTCAACCTGATGAGATGAGATTACTCGTATCTATCTTACTGGCTGCTTCGCCGGTTACTTCAGCTCGGCATCAATTGATGTAAGACAAATTATCCCACCCGAATGATAGCTACCTTATGCTGCCGTGATTCAATCGGATTTGATGTCGCGACACATTTATGTCCGGTGCGATAGGTAGCCATGCGACAGCCAGCCAGCTCGTCGATGCCGGCGATTGCACCGCATGCGCATCTATACCAATCAGTACAGTAAGCTCACGCCTATGTGGCGCGTTGGTATTGGACGACATTCTTTCGCCGATTTTGGCTTTAGTGATGATTGAGGCTTTTGGGAACTTTGATACATGAGCATCGCTGCTCTTTGGGGGGAGATGAAACGGCAACTTGGAGTCTAATCGGACGGCAGGGCTCGGTTTCGCTGCCGGCGCTTCATGGACGATGGGAATAATACATTTACTGTGTTTCTCGTTCCGTTGGGTTGTATTCCGCCTGCCGAGCTCGGTAGTGTTTTTATCATCTCATGATAGCTTCATCGGTCTACGGATTGCTGCTTCTCTGCTCATGAAGCCGTCCACGAAGGTTGCTCACTCTTCTTCTTAGCTTGCAGTAGATTGCGTTTTGCGGGATCGGTCATATTAGTTTACCGTGAGTCAACCTCTCTAAGTCGTGAGAGAGAGCACTGCCTTGAGTAGTTCAAGCAAGTGCCGAACCTATGAGGCAACATAACGCTGGCTTCGATGTCAGAGCGAAGCAATCGCGCACTTTAACAGGCGTCAAGTTGTCAATCGCGGACCAGCAGGCGGTGGTTCAGTAGAGCATTAATGATTGTCGAGTTTAACTTCGTCTGATGATGTTATCCAGACATTCAAGACGACGTGAGCAACGGCCAGCCCCTGATCTTAACGCTACCCCTCTTCTAAACAACGACGTTGATACTGCCAACTTCTTAAGATGTGTCCCGCGTCAGTAAGTCAATTTGGGGCATACTTGTCTCCTCCCGACCAACTCAATCGCATACAGCATGTTGATCTCACTGTCCATCTCGTTCCCATGGGCCGTCCTCGTCACCGTGGTATGTCTCATTGTGCGTGTATCTAGAATACAACGACTAACACTCTCTCGATAGGCATGGGCCTTTGGCCAAGACGCCCCGAGCCCCGGTGCGCCCATCCCGGGCTACGGCATTTTCATCCCACGATGGGAAGTCCCTTCGCCCGACGACAGCGGCAAGACGCTCTACTTTCTAGGCACGGTCGAAGAAGTAGCGACCCAGATGCGCGACATGCACCCGAGCTTTGACATTGACGACGAGTTTGGCAAGATTGCCATGCCGGCTATCGGGAAGCGGGCCCCCTTTGAGGATAATGACCAGACACTGTGCCACAACTTCAGGGAAGGCAATAGAACGGCTGCACATGTCAGTATCGACGAACTGAGGACGGTTCAGGGGAAGCCTGAGAACGGGGCCGGGCCTGCGAATTGCGGACGGGTTAGCTGTCGGAATGGCACCGCTATCTGGTGGTGCAATGATGTGAGTATCTTGCTTTCCCCTTCTTTGAAAACCTTGTTAGTGTTGGCCTAGCATGATGAAGTGTCTGATACGTTTATTCCATGCAGGCCAAGAGCACCAAGCAGATAGACTCGTTTGGCGACATTGCCGACGGCGCTCAGCGCGTCTTGTCAAAATGCAAGGACAAGCTGGACGCCAATCAAGGGCAAGGTATGACTGTCAGCGGTCAGGCTTTCCACAAGGATAATTGGAATGTGGTTGTCCGGGGCGGAGACAACTGCGATGATGCAGGTGTTATGATGAATCCCAAAGGCTCTCGCAGACTTTTCAAGGCGTAAGCGACTTGGAACCAGCCGCAGTGTGTGATGCTTGGAGAATCTGGGTGTGGCGAATAACGACTCCGAGCTGCAGCATATGACTTACGGACATCGAGAGCTGTAGATTGCCAAGACGAGAGACAGAGTGGCCAAGAAGAATGGATTTTCATAAACTCGTGCTATCAAGCCATGTTCACCGTCTTTTGATACCCTGAAGAACCCAGTCCTCTCCGTCTCTCCGTAGCCCTCCGGTAATACCTGATGCCCTCAGGTGCGGTAGCCTGCTATCCTTGTTGGGCGTTTCCTCGACATGATCCCCTAGTAGCACACTCTTCTCATCTGGGTGCACTGCCAGGAGTGCCGGGAGCGGCGAGCCCTTGACAATCTCAATGTCTAGACTGGCAGTCTCCACCATGATGATGGCCAAGGTCAGGATCGAGAGCCCGACCTGAGCCACCAGTAGTGTCAACCATGGCCATCGGATCGAGACAAATCTCTCCTCCTGCCACGCAGTCCCGCTGACGTTACTAACCAAGAGACTTCACGGTGTCAGTTCGTATTCATGTAGACTAAAAGAAACGCAAGATTCCCCGAGTACTTACGCATTTGTGAGACCACTGGCAATGTTCTCAGTAAGGTTGCGAAGCGTCGTAAACAGGGCGTCATCCAGCTCCTGAGACTCGCTTGTCTCATTGATACCAATTGCAGCTCGCGATAAAGCTGTCCCATAGATTTGAGTCCCGTTCTGAAACATGTATGTACCGCCGTCAATGTAGGTCCCCGACAGAGTCGAGTCGAGAATAGCAGCAATCTCAGCAGGTCCCATCCCGTCGGCCACATACTTCTTGCCCGGGTTGTCGGGAGATGTCAAGTATGTCACATTACTGGTCATGTTGTAAGTCTCCACAAGCACCTCTCCCGTCTGTGGATTCGTGTAGGAAGCGACCTTTTGCGTGACGGGGAGGTTTTCCTGAACCGTGACCCTGTATGTGTTCACACACCAGTGCAGCATGATCTCGGTGGCTCGTAGCCGGGGACCGTTAATCACGAAGAAGTTCCAGATCTTGGCTCCCATGGCGTCGGTACCGTTGAATGCTAGACTTGGGCCGCTGGAGATGTTCAAATTGCCATACCCATAGCTTCTCTGCAACTTCAAGCCGTTAGGAAGCGTGGAGTTCGTGCCCATTTCGATGGGGTCGCCATCAGTCTCGAGAAGGTCTGTGACATCTGAACGAAATCAGTTTGCGAATGAAGGGAAAAAGTAGTGTGGCCATGATCCTACTCTTCATGTCAACGCATACGGCGAGTGAGGTAAAGTCGTCCCAGGTGCAGTTGTTTGACCGGCAGCTAGCTTGATAGTACGGCATCACCTCGGTTGGGGGGGTGTAGAGACTTCGAGGAATAATCTGGTTGATCGGAAACATGATATCTCCTGCCAAAAGGTTAACTTTCAAAATTTACGTATCAATTGGGCTAGATGACGAACTTCGAGAAGGTCCGTTGGCAGTCGCCCAGAAGTACTCATTGTTCCTTCGTGTAAGTGCGGTCTCGTTTCCGGGAATCGCAACTTGACGAGTAGGGTAAGTGACAACGGATTGTGTTAGCGTTGAGGTCGCAATCCCAGAAACCAGTATGACAGCTGAGAGAATTCCAACCAGCCTGTACTATCTCGGCTTGTCAATAATCTGCTGTCGAATTGCACCGGCTTGGCTTGAGGTGGTTCACGTACCGGCCCTTCGTCCTGAGCAGCAGCTTCAAGCTGCCCCACGGCCCGCGGCTGGCCTCGTCAAAGACCGCAAAATCGCCCAATGGCCTCGGCGACTTGTACCAGTTCCATTTGTACTGCGATAAACTTTCGACGACTGGGAGAACGAACGACGTGCGACAGAATGTGGAGATGAAGGCCACGACGGTGTTGAGCGTCAGACCAAGGGGCCAGTTCGGCAGTGGCTGGTTGTCGTACGACCTTAGCACAGAGACAAGAACAATGATGCATACAACGCTGATCAAGCACCATATGATCTCTGGCCACCACCCTTTCAGGATCTGCCATCGCCGTCGCGGAGGTCGCCTTGTGTTGTTTCTCGTCTTCTCGGCGCTCGATGTCTTCACCAGCTCGTATTCCGTCTCGCCGCTCGCAAAGGTTGACTTGGAGGGTAACCCTCTTCCAATTTCTGTGCTTCGGGGTTCGTCGGTTAGGCGTGCCGTGGACTCGGGCTCCTGATCCCAATCGTAGACGTGTGTATGGGCAGATGAGAGCAGCAGGGCCTCGTCGTATCCAAGCGGCGGAACGTACGAGGGGACTGGTTTCCGCCGTACTTGACGCGTCTCGTCATCCTGCCCTCTTGAATCCATCACGAAGATTTGCCTGCTGCTGTGCCGCTATCACGCATGCGAATGGTGGGCGTCTCGGGTGTTGTCCTGCAAGCTTATCGGTGTACCAAGATCGAGCTTCTCAGCCCCTCCTTAAAGTTCCATGTTCCGGGGGGTCTCTTCCCTTTTTTTTTTAGATCCGGAAGCCCATGAAAATGCTCGCATTGTCACCGCCACGAAGGGGTGCCTACGTAGTAAGTGTGAATTTGTGTCATAAGCACTACCCCAAGTTGGCGTAGATCACCCAAGCACGGTTTGATCCTTCTTGCTGCGAAACATCTTTAAAGTAGCTGCCTGGGCAAGCTGACAGGCTAGGTCTTACCCGCCACTCGCTAAGAAATAGCCCGACTAGCGCGGGATTCAGGCCACGAGCTGGCTCTTTGTCAATGAGATCTTACATTGCTTATTCTAATTCATTCTGTGAGTCTGTCGGGCCATCAATGTTTGTGGAACAGTAGCACTGTTAACTTGTATCCATGTCCGGAGCTACTCTTAAAGACAGAGAAAGCCCCTCATTAGGACAAATAGAAGCAATATCGAGTTTAATGAGAGACTCATCCTGCCTCCCCGCCCTCAATTAGCCCATTTCCAAGCTACAACTTGCGAGATCTATGCGAACTTGACGCCGTTCTTTAGTGTCCCGATATTGGTGATAGTGACTTCCATCTTGTTTCCAGGAGTGAGCCATTTCGGGGGCTTGAAACCCGCGCCAACACCTTTCCATGCCCTTAAGTCAGTCACAAGGAATGATCAACAGGTGCGTGCTGGAATCTTACCTCCTGGTGTACCCGTCATAATGACCGAGCCCTTTTGCAGTGTAGTCCCAGAGGATAGATAGGAAACAATGTAGGCACAATCGAACAGAAGATCGTCCACACCCTGAGTTTGCCTCACTTCGCCATCAACCTTTGTCTCAAGGTGAAGCGATTTGGGATCCCCAACAAGGTCAGGTCGAACAAGACAGGGTCCCAAGGGTGCAAACGTGTCAAATCCCTTGGAGAACCCCCACTGCGGCACGTTCCCTGCAAATGCAGCATCGCGTTGGAGTTTCCTTGAAGAGATGTCGTTGCCACAAGTGTACGCAGCAACATAGTTCAGCGCATCTGACACAGATACGTCCTTGGCGTCTTTTCCAATAACAAGACATAACTCGCCTTCGTAGTCGGCCTGGTCATCCTGGCAGATCTTGGGAATGATGACATCTGCGTCATGGTCGAGAACAGCTGTGTTGGGCTTGAAAAAGATGAAAGGGAACGGCGGTGGCTTGCGGCCGGCCTCTCTGACTGAGAATGTGGTTAGTATCCAAGTTATCATGCAGTGCGTTCGACTTACTGTGCGTTGCATAGTTCAGCCCTACACATCGGAGAATAGGCACATCCTCTTGCGCTAAGGGGCCGAGAAGCTTCTTCACTACAACAATCTCATCGGTGACCTTGGTCTTCCCTGAGGTGTCATATATGTCAGAACCTTCAACGACTTTTGCCTTCAATCCTGTCTCCTCGGTAGTGTTTCCCAGGTCGAATCCCTCATGAGGGAGGAGAGGCTCTCCTCGGAGAATCCGCCCATCGTTTGCAACAAATCGAATGAGTCTCTGCCACGATACCGACATTATGGTGGTTTGGCGAGTAGAGAACGTGAGTAAATGTAGTGTAAAAGTACTTCAAGAAACCTTTTCAACGTATGAACTGAATATCATCTCGCTTTTGTCATCTCGATATTATGCCACCCCGCAGGCCCTTCGACTATTGGCAGGGATGACTGCCGTCAGACGAGCCGCTTGATAATGGCTTGGAATCGGGGATAGTGACATCTCCCCGCTGAGCATTACACATCGCTGGCCGTTCAAAGTGACCTTGGGATAATGCATCCGACTTGCGGGACGATTCCGACGGCCTCATGACAGGGCATCGCTACAGCGCGGAGGTTGTGGGGGAGCGACACTGAATGCGGGGATCCGGGGAGTTAAGGCTTAGTTTACCAGGGTGTTCACGACGCTCAATCCACGGCAATGGGCACGGGATGCATCCGACACCTGGTCGTGTAGCCGCGAAACGATGAAGGACCTCTTTCATATGAACCAAGGATTTGATCACAAATTCCCAATGAGGTAACACGGTAACGCTCCAAGTTGTAGACGATCTTTCTATCTAGCCTCCGACTCCACGTTCCCTCCATTTCATCTTTTTCCAAAATGCCCGCTGCTACCAAAGTAATTCAGCCTGTTTCGCAGGACCTATTCGTTCGGTCTCACAAGTCACAGAGCGAGAACGAACGGATAAGCGGTCACGTCGGCGATGAGTTGAACAGCAAACAGCACAACGGGCTAGCTGGCCATCGTAAGCCACTTTCCACGTCTTATCCCTCCAATAGCCTCAACTTTCTTCGAGGCCTGAACTCCGAAAAGGATGGGAAGACATCAGAGAGTACCCCGTCAACGTTCATTGCTCTTGATATCCTCATTGTCGGAGCTGGTCTTGGCGGGCTTGCAACCGCAGTTGCTCTGGCGAGAAGTGGCCATCATGTTACTGTCTTAGAACAGGCCGCTCAATTATCAGAGGTAAACTTTCCTGCAACCCATCCATATGATGTCAATCGAAGCCTCTTGGACCATCTAACCACTAATTGTAGGTTGGCGCTGGCATCCAGATCCCGCCAAACTCCAGCAAGCTCCTTCAAAGATGGGGGGTGATGGATATCATGGCAGAGCAGGCAGTGCGGCCTGACGGCATCTCGTTCCGTCGCTGGGAGAATGGCCATCGTATTGGCTTTACCGATCTCTCTGAATCATTTATCGAGCTCTGCGGGGCACCATACTACGTCGCACATCGTGCTCACCTCCACTCTGCTCTCTATCAGCGGGCCAAGGACCTCGGGGTTGCGGTTCGCTTGGATAGCAGGGTCGCTGGCTACAATCCTCACCTACCAAGTGCGACTCTGGCTAGCGGCGAGACTTTTTCTGCTGATCTCATTGTTGCTGCCGATGGTGAGCACCTCCTCCATGTCATAAGATGCGGCCTTGATCTCGGCTAATATCTCCTTGCGACGTAGGCGTCAAGTCGGTAGCTAGAAATCTGCTTCCCTCCAACCAAGTTGGGGCAACGAACTACACTGGCTTTGCAGTCTACCGAGCCACTGTAGATGTCAGTAAGATGAGAAGGATTCCAGAAATTGCCTGGATCCTTGAGAAGCCTGGATTGCACGTCTGGTGAGCTTATATACGATCAAGTATGTCAGAGATGGCGGTTTAACATGCTCCATAGGATTGGCGAAGATCGTCATGTCATGACTTACACTATTGCTGCCGGCGAATCCTTCAACATGGTGCTATCTCACAGGGACTCGAGGGATCCTTCAACGTGGGAACAAAAGACTCAGGCCGAAATTCTGGCAGAGATGAGAGCAGAATTCCGGGGTTGGGACTCACAGTATGACCCCGTTTGATTTCAAAACGTGTTTGCTCAACTTGTTTACATATCGTAGGCTCACCAAGATCATCGAACTGATTGACACCACAATCAAGTGGCCTTTGATGGCTGGCGTCCCGTTGGATAACTGGGTTGCGGATTCCGAGCGTCTCGTTATCCTCGGCGATGCAGCCCATGCAATGCTCCCTTACATGTCACAGGGGGCAGCCATGGCAGTTGAAGACGGTGCTGCTCTGGCTGTAGCCCTCAACAACATTGAAAATCATGAACAGCTCGGTGTTGCGCTTCAAGTTTTTCAGAGAGAAAGGAAAACACGCACCTCCATGATGCAGGAGGCCAGCATGGTGAATGCCCTGCTATGGCACTTCAAGGATGGCCCCGAACAGAAGGCTCGAGATGAGGCGATGCGTCCCGAGGTTGAGGGTCGCAAGTTTGCAAGCAGCCCAAACCAGTGGTCCGACCCCCTCACTCAATCATGGGCTTATGGGTATGACGCCGAGGATAGGATGTTGGAGCAATGGAAACAGGAGACCGAGGCGTAAGAGGATTGATATCGATATGACTGCAGGTTCCTGTAGCACAATAGATTGTGAAGAGATCTGAGCAATTAGCTAGACTGAGAAAGTTTGAGAGTCTAATGTTGGAACCAATTAAGAGGATATGTTGCATGGCGTTTGATCTTGCAGCGCATCATGGGATACCTCACAGAAGGTCGTAGTAGTTAAGATAGTGGATGACAACATTGAAGCTGTCTGTTGAAATGGTTCAAGGAGATAATAGCCCATACCTGTATCGACGAAATTTAGATGCAAGATGTATTCTCGAAGCATGTCTCGTAAACCCTCCACCATGATGACTTCCCGTCATGAGCAAAGATTCTTATTCAGCCCTGGGAAATTATAAGGTGGGCAGCTTCGATTATACGACAACAGTTCTCTTATTCATACATGTAGTGACCGAAATAGAGTGTCTAGCGCCTACCAAAACAAGTCCCCTGTAGCAAAATCATCCATCAACTCAGACATGGAGAAGTTTGCACCAGTATTGGGAAAATCGTTGAAGTTGGGTGGGAGATAGTTCATCAGGTTGGAAAAGGCGTCATCCATTCCTCCATTCGCCGATATTTGCGTGCTCTGCACATTCTCACCTCCATTTGAGGGAACTGCGTGGCTTGGCCCCATCCCTCCCACTTCACGGGCGATATCATGCCGGCCCGGAGCTTTGCTGAGGTAAGTCTCTGTAGAAACATATTGTAAACAAATTCGATCACGTACCTATTTGCAAGCTTTGAACCATGAAGATCAAGGTCGCGGTGAACTTTGCACACTTCTCTACCATGGGGTTCTGAATGTCCAATCGCGCAATACAACTGACTGCACTCTTTAGAATATCGTCAAGCCGTATAGCGGTATTTGTATATCCTTGATCAAAAGGCATAGACCCATAGCTATCTTCGACCAGCTTTGTCGCAACAACAGTCAAAGAGGCATTGAAGGCTTGAGTGAGATTAGCAGGCATTCTCCCAGGTAGCAGGCTAAACTTACTGAAGTACAGGCTAAACCACCATGCTCCAAGGAATGAAACGGTAGGCTGGACATCATTCGCACGTTTGCAGGCTTCAACCAAGCGAATGATAGCTTCCGCCGACCGCAGGCATACTGTTCTACTAAGATGCCACGCCTGTTGCAGCGTGGCTGCTTCCTGAAGAGACTGAGGGCTTCCATCGAATGATTGTAGACAGCGGTCTAGTATTGGGCGATGTGACAGGAGTTGCAAATTATGATACCGAAGTGTGAGTATCACTCGAAACTTCAATAACATCAACTTCCCCTCAGGGCTGGCGACTTCACTCGGCTCTACAAGTTGCATCGATAGAGGTAAAGATGCCTGCCAGTCAGCCAGTTTCTGTCCAATCTGTATCACACTAGCCACGGTATTTGTCAACGGAATGACCGATATTGACCCGATATTGCTTTCGTATAGATCGTCAATCACGGCGGCGGTCACACCGTAAAGCGTGCTGGGTAGACAATTATTAGTCAACATTAGGCAGCGGGAGGCCTCGTATTAGACTAACATTGATGCGTTCCAAAACACAGTGCTCTCTTCCTCGTTAGACCATCTCGAGATATCGGAAGTTCTTTGATGGGAAATGAAATGTCTTGGCAACGGTGTTCGAATATAGTTCTGCGGAATAATGGGCGGGCGGCCGAAGGTCATACTCAGTGTTCTATGTCCCGATAGTGATCTTGTTAGACATAGTTCCTTCAGCGGGCTGCTAGATCCACCGAATATACTACTTACCTATCGAGTACGACACATCCATACCAAGTGCGTATTCTTATTTCTCTTTCGAGTGGTTCGAATCTTTGAAGAGCCAATTCGGAATGAAACCCTAACTCGAGTGCAGCTTTCACAGCGAGCCCGTGTATTGCCCATGTCTGTATAGATCGTTGGCTGCCTTGAAGGTACTGCGACATCAGGAGCATGGCCTGGACTTGAGAGATCTGAGGTCAGCTAAAGGAACCAGCACGTACTGGGAAGATCCAGCAGATACCGAAGGCGCAAAGGAAGGGACTGGAGCAGTACCTGCTTCTACGTTGGCCCCTGTCATCATCTCAGTCATAGAGAGGGCTTTGGCGCGCCGGTAATGAACCTCTGATATTGCCTGTCGATCGCCCAAACCGACACCTGTAGCGTTCATGGTACTCGTAGCCATGGCCAAAACCATGTGCAACAGTGCAAGCCAAGCGGTTTTCGCATTCTGCATGCCCGTTGCTCGGTACTGAGCGTACGTTTTCCAGAAACTTTCTTCGTGTATATAAGGAAATAGGAGACCCGTATCACGGAAGAATTGGCGCACGAGATTAATGACCTCTTCTTCGGGTGGCAAACGGGATGCCTCGGATGGCTTTTCGAGTTTCCTTGAGTCGAAGGAATCCGTGACTGGTGACTGAGATCGTGAGACAGCCAGGATGTGTTGTTGTGCATGCTTTGCAGGTGTCGAGGATGAATCTCCGCGCTCATCTTTCTGGGTCTTGTTCACTAAGTGGTCAAGCGTGCGGCGGATAATTCTCGTGAAGGCAATATTGGATGACGGCCCTGAATAATTGATGATGGAATCAGCAGATATAGAGGGAAAATCGAGGCCCATGGCCGTAAAGTCTAGTTTATTGTATCATACCGAAATACGCCCAAGATTCGTCTGTGGTAAATTCAATAGTACCAACACCGTCTGTCGCGTCGGGGGTGATCCCCTGCGTGACGCTTCCATCCTCAACATTCAGTGACTCCTCTGGATAGTTGACTTCCGAAAAGTCGTCGGTACGGCCAGAAATACTACGTGGAAAGAGGACGTGTTGCTTTCCTTGTAGAAACGAGGCGGGTATAAGTCTTTTGAGCCGACTGATTTCTTCTTCGACATCGGCTAAGCGGTGTTCGACTTGTTCGAGATATCTATTCACAGAGTAAGATAAGTCTTGAAAAGACTCTCCATAAAGTTCCACTAAACATACTGTTTCGGTACCAACGCATTGCTCCCACCAGAGTTGGCTGCGTAGATACATTCGATACCTTGTTCGACGCAAGCGGAGCACTGAGGTCTAACACCATCACACTTTTCAAGAGTGTATTCTGATTAGTCTTCTTGGGCAACCAGTGGCACCTGCTGGGCGGAACGATCCCGTTCAGGCGAAAAATGCCAAAACTGGCTCCCACCAGCGTGGTGGTCCGAGAATGTCGCACTCACCCTCGACTTCCGAGCACGGCAGGAGCTGCAAGCAATCGGGATACGCTTCCGCTTCCGAGTCGACGCGCCTGTTGGCCCTGGAGTGCTGTTCTCCATTTCCCGAGGAAAGTCTTCATACAGCTTACAAGTTGTGCGGCACGATAGGGCAGAGACTGGTAGAGGCGGGGATTTAGAGAGAAAGATGATCAAGTCCCCGGTGTAGTTGAAAAGGGAGGGCGGGGAGTTAGGGAAGAGCACCGAACTTTAAGTGCTGTACGCCTGACGCTGAGAGGCTGTGCTACAACAAATCGCGTACGGTTAGCGTTGTGGTTGGTGTCTTTGCTGAGCCTCCGACCATGCTGTTGCGGCCAAGAGCTTAACTCCCCGAGCACACCTGTGTTCGCTTTGTAACCTCACCGTCACGTTGACAGTCTTGACGAAACGCGGTTGGTCTTCATACGGGATGAGAGTTCGGCAAACACCCGGAAATCATGTGTTTTTGATCAAGTCATAAGCACATCTCGTCAACACTGAAATGTCGCTACTGTATCTAGGCATCATCCAAGAAGAGTAACACCAGTCAATCAATACCTCACCACTTGACTCAAGCAACTCAACGTCGTATCATCCTGACAATCCGAGAACTAGCCATGTCTTCAACGACCGTCACAGAAACTTCGCACCAAGCCGAGCCGGCTGAGGACCACACCGCAACGATGCTGCGCGCCGCCGAGGCCAACCACACAAAGCCTTTGTGGCTGCAAATGACCAGACTAAACCCCCCTCTGCCCAACCCACGGTGCACACCCCATCTTTGGAAGTATTCTGAAATTCAACCCACTCTTTTGCAAGCGGGTCAGCTTGTTACCGAAAAGCAAGCTGAGCGCAGAGTGCTCATGCTCGTCAACCCTTCCAGAGGTATGCAGCCTGCATCGAAGGAGCTTTAGATCTGTTATTGCTTCTAATTATTAGATCTGTTCCTGACTCAGAATCCCAGATGCTCCATTCACGACTGACACTCTTTACGCTGGGCTACAACTGGTTATGCCCAATGAGACAGCGCCGGCGCATCGGCACACGGCTTTTGCTATGCGCTTCATCATTGAGGGCAACGGCGGCTTCACTGCCGTTCATGGAAAGCGCATCCAGATGAACCGGGGAGATGTAATCTTGACCCCCACTTGGAATTGGCATGACCATGGAAAGGATGGGTCTGGCCCGATGATCTGGCTTGACGGCTTAGATTTGCCCAACTTTACCCACTTCCCTGTTCATTTCGTCGAGCATTTCTCATCTCCACGATACCCAGCAGACAATGTTGATACATCCCAGTCGCCCATTGTCTTCCCATGGAGTCGGATGAAAGCAGCACTTGACGCCAAGGAAGGGCAATATGCTATACAAAGCTATCTCCGTGCAGATGGATCTGAAGGTACTTGAAACCCGTTCTGCCTCATTACAATTGTTGGAACTTGGACTGACTTGTGCAACGCTCCAGTCAGCAAGGTTTTAGGTGGTCGTGCAGCCCGCTTGACCTCCGGTGCCAAGTCCTCTCTGGTTCAGGAGACCGCATCATCTGTTTACCACGTCGTCGAGGGATCTGGGCGCTCTCGCATCGGTGATACAGAACTTATTTGGAAGAAGGGTGATACCTTCTGCATTCCATCTTGGTATCCTTATCAGCATTTCGCGGACGAGGGTCTGGAGACAGATGTATACCTGTACCGTTTTGATGACATGCCTATGCTGAAAAGTCTAGGATTCTACCGCTCAGCTGACATGGATGTGGAACGTCTCGTGTCGAACTGAACAATTGTACGCTGTACCGTTTACGTGTAGAACAAGTAGGCAAACTGAATGAAACGTCTTTTGCTACGGCAAGTGTACTTACCTAGGATTCGGGGTCTAGGATAGAGTCTGAAAACTTACAGGCGGCTGATCCTTCACGCCAAAGCATGATTCACGTGCGGTCGCTTGTTGCAAGTGTATTGTGTCCATCATTGATAATGTTAAGTCACTTCAAGATTTCGTCCCTCTCTGTCAAATATAAAATTTTTGAAATCAATATGGATTTTGAAGTGTGACAGGGCTATAGTAGTCGGGAGCCCGAACGTTATCTGCTACCAGAGAAGAATGATAGACGAGATTCGTACGCTCGCGGTTCTATACCAACTGCACTACCCAGGTCCCGTCTTAAAGACTATCCTCTCAGTCTAAGCGAGAAATGCAGTCTTGCGAATGACTGTATCACTGAAGAAATAGAGGGGGATCACCAATAAGTACACCGCCCAGAGGATTCCCGCCATGGTACCAAACTGAGCGACCGGTCCCGCCTGTGCCATCCAGCTTGTGGCCGCGTAAGAAACTCCGAAGCCGACCGAGTTCTTGATCAAATTCACGAGTACTCCAATGTGGCTTGCTCTAGGTGGCATGGTGTCAACGGCGTACGTCAGTAACACATTCGCCGAGCAAGTCAGACCCGTGGCAAGCATGCCATAGCCAACGCTGACTTGCGCCCACTTCTGCGGTGATGCAAGGCCGTATCCAATGACCAGACATCCAGCTGGGCTGATCAGACCTCCGATAATCACAGCAGGCAATCTCGAAGCTGGATCTTGTTTTCCACCGTTGCGATGTGTAGCTCGATTGAACAGGTAATCAGCCAGTGCGCCTCCGATCGGGAGACCAATTAGAAGACCGACCAATGGACCAACACTGAGCAGACCGACATCTCGGGCACCCCAAAGTAGGGGCGGGGGACTGTATACCACTGAGAGTAAGATAGATACCAGAACGGTCCAGCCAATGGTGAGACCAAAGACCAGAGTTGTGACAATAACCTGTGGCGCGCCTAGAAGTTGAAGAGGCTGGAAAAGACTTGAGGCGGCGAGCTTCCAGTCCATGTCGACATATGCTGTTGAGAAAGAGCGCAGTCTCCATTGTTTTCTGAGTTCTCTGGGTCCTGGAGAGCCCTGCTGGTTGGCGTTTTCAACTTCGGCGTAGGTAGGGCTCAAGGGTAGCCCTTTGGGGTTATCTTCAGTTATGACGGGGTTGAGCTCGACTTCAGCCGTCTTTGGCGAGTCCGCGCGTGTTTCCGGGAGCATGATCAGTGATCCGACAAATGTGATGAAGATCAGGGCCGAGAGGATACGGAAGTACCATCTCCAATCTCCAGTACCATCCGCGACAACACCGGAAATGATCGGTCCGACAGATGAGCCCGCAGCAAGGAGTCCAACGTAGACAACCATTGCGCTTGCTAATTGCTCGTTTGGAAATGCCTCTTCCACGAAGCTGGGCCCCAACGCCTCAACAAGCCCGCCAGCGAGCCCGCCGAGAATCCTTGAAGTTCGCAAGTCATTGAATGTTGTTGCTTCCCCTGACCAAAGGCAGAATACAAAGAACATGACAAGCGATATCAGAATCGTGTATCGTTTACCGATGAGAGATGCGGCAGGGAGGGCGAAGATGTTCTAGAGTTGAAGGTAAGTTAGTTCGTGTCTCTCAAGAACCATACATCAAAACGTTGTATGTTCTCATTTGGAAGTGAAGCTTACCGAGAGGCCAAGAGTCAAAAGCACATAGGTAGAGAGCTGGGAGGCCTCTTCCGAAGTGCAATGAAGCTCTGCAATAATGCGCGAAAACAGCGGAGGAGCGCCTGCAGCAAAGGCATTTCCCAAAAGGTTGTAGAAGCTGACGTTCAGGAGAATCCAGATCCTCCACGAAAGTGGCCATCCCTATCGAGTCGTTGAAAATTAGTCTTCGAAGCCTATGATATTGTGACATCCTTGAACTCGAGGACACCGGCAACACTTACCAAGACGCTCGACTCCATCGCGGAATCATTCGATGTCGACATGTTTGCTGATTTTGGACGTACGATATGGGTTGATTTTTCAAAGTCTAGTTCGATAATCTAGACAAATGCTTACACGGGATTTCGCAATTTCCGCTCAACACTGGCTCCGCCTTGTCCTATCTACTCCAGCCCACCCCTTTACAGATCACGGCTTTCATTACAAGACCAAACTTACCAACGCGTAGCGTGCCATTGGTCTAGCGAGTCATTCGGGGAGATAAACCTAAGGGTATGCGTCCGCGGAGAACTGTCATAACCCCGGATGCTACCCCGCATCCGCAGCGGCCCGCGTCCATACTGGAGACCGGGTGACGATAGTCTGCTTCCGTGATCTCGGGGTCAAGCGGGGGAAGCGGGTCTTGTTAGAGACTTGCCGCGCGCAGTATGAAGCATATATCAAGGACTGGCGTTGATTCAGTCTAAAAATTGACACAGCCGTGTCTGGCACGTCAGCCGATCGAGTCAGTTGGTCGCTCGTAAGCAAGTCCAAACACCACCAAGGCTATGCTGAGCGATGGCACGTTATCAGAAAGCTTGTTGACCATGAATCAGTAATAGGTACATTGATTCAAGATCCCATCGTCATGCTTTCCTGGAACACAAGCCTGGCAAGTATCAGGATCTCCTATCTCCGCGATGAAGCAGAGTCACAATATCAACATGGCTTGGTTGCAGCATTGAGGTGCTCCTACATTGAGTAGCCCAGAATCTCAATGGAACATACCTACACGTAGCCTGAACTTCTTTATCCATCCTTTTCTAATCCATCAGCCCCCATCAGAAAATGGTAAGTGAAACGGCATCTCAAAGTCAAGCTGACTTTAATTATCTGAACTGGTCGAGATTTCCTAGTAATTGAGGACAAATCGACAATGTCGCAAAAGCTCGAAGCTTCTAGCCGCCAATGGGGTTCTTTTCTCTCTTCACTAAGAACTTGGTCCTTTAGCTTATCGCGATATGGCAAAGAGAAAGTTAGGCAACGAATTGGGGTTCATCGCAGAGGAAGCGATGTGAGGTATGACATAAGGACTCCGGTAGCAGTTCCTGAATGGCTTCAAGCTTGAATGCATGAGTTGACGCTTCTATGGCTTAGTGGACCTCTCTTCAACGATAGTGAATCAAACTAGCCGCGACCGTGTTCAAGGATTTCTTATTTAATGTATTCTACACACGATCAGGTTCATCCTAGATTCAAGGAACAGACTGAATGTTATGTTGAGTATTCTGAGGCTTGGTAAGGCATCACATGGTGAGCCAGCAAGCTTGGTAGGGAAAGCTGCTGTGAAGAACGAGGAGACTCTGACAGAGAGCCTCGAGAATCGGGGTTTAGAAACCTGGTGGTACGACGGTCATTATGAGTTGTGAAATATAAATGATAGCAATTTTCTCTTATGTCACAATGACACCACTTGAGTGTGAGGACTCAAATGGGTTTTACTTCAGTATGTCATGCAATTGCTCTCATACGAGAGGCATCTCCCGTCAGGGAGACGCTTACCGATTTCCTCAGCTGTCCCTAGATGTTCAACGGATGAAAGTTTGACCGTGAGCATCATGAACTTCATCGGGACAGCCTGCCACTTCTGAAGTTCTTACAGTTGCTTTAGGCGAGCAGCTTTCCGAGTCTCACACAAGTTGCAGGTCATCCCGAGGAACGCCATGATTGTAGCCAATCAAGTGATGAACAATCCAAGGCCTTTCCTGGGGTTCGGGGAAAGTCTAGCTCAAAGCGCCAAAGCTAGCCGTGATAACGAAATTTGCAATCATTTGTGCGATTTGAATTTTCGTTACGTTTCCTTTCCGCTAAAGTAGAAAATAGCCGGGGACCCTCTTTCGGGGTATATCTCGGCTAACCGCTAACGTTAAGAAGAAGCGGGAGCTAGCACGACCGAAGCGGGGCCCGACCGTGTACGTTGAGCGGTGCCGAGATGTGGGGCTCCGGAGGCCACGACTCGGTATCGTGACCGTGTACGTTAGGAAGAGCCGGGTCGGAGTCAAAGAAATGCGCCGGATGAGAAAACTTTGCTGCCGCTAGTCTTCGGGGCCCGGACTGAATCAAGAAGACTATGTCCGTTCTTACGCTGGCCGATTTGGTGTATAAGTAGTCACCTTCCCCTCTTTCTTGGGTGAATTTGGGGTTTTTTTTCTATCTCATCCATCTGATCTTTGCCTTTCAAATAGTTGATATCAACCTCAAAATTATCTGCGCTATATTTGCATATCAACTTTACATACTCTTCTTTTGCAACACCTACTCAAGACCACAATGTGGTCTGCGGCCTCCAAGATGCCTCTCGACATCAAGATTGACGATCACTATTCGTCCAAGATCTATACTAGCGGCTCTCACATCACAGGCACCGTATCTATCTGTCCAGACAGTCGCACTCCTTTTCACTGCATCCAAATTGCTCTCATGGGCACTTCTCGTACTCGGGTCGACATGCTACCCGTCCCCAAGATCACCACCGACGTGTTCCTCAACCTGGACATGCCCATCACGAAGACATCCTACCCGCAAGGACATGTCTTTGCGGCAGGAGAAACCCACATTATTCCATTCAACTTCACCATACCACGAGAACTACACAAAGATGCCTGTGAGGCTGCTTCAGGCGATCACTCACACGATCAACACATGCGACTGCCTCCGTCAATGGGTGGTTGGGGCAAAGACGACATGTCACCCACGATGGCTCAAGTCGAGTACAAGATAGTTGCTCGACTGCTTCGCAAGAGATCCTCTAGCCCGAAAGATACTACTGAGGCCAGTCAGCGGATCATGGTCCTCCCAGCCTTTGCCGAAGACCCACCCCTGAACATTAACAACCACGATGCACGATACACGCTATCCAGAACCAAGTCCGTCCGCAGAAGTCTTCTTTCCACACAGAAGGATCGCATCGTTGTCAATGCGCTTCAGCCTGAAGCAGTCTACATCAGCATCGGCGGCCATCAGCTTCCCAACTCTCATGCCTCCGTCATACTGGACCTGAGCTTTGAATCCACCTCCTCATTCTCATTCCCACCGGAAGTCACTCTGGGTCAGGTTAAGCTAGATACTCAGACGTGGTTCACAGGAACCCCCATGAAGATGTCCCCCGACCTGGGAGACCCCCGTGAGGCGGCAGGGCTGCGCCACGAGCTGCGGTACTCTACCCAAACCAAGCTCCCCACGACAGACACGGGAGTCATCCTATGGCACAAGGACGATCAGGCAGAAGACCGCAAGGTGTTTTCTTGGCGATCGAGAACCAAGGTCCCTATTCATCTTCCTACCGCACACAAGATGTTTCTGCCCACCTTCTTCAACTGTTTCATTGCTCGAAGCTACATCTTGCGCATGTCTGTCAACTTCAACGGCTCCAAAACTAGTCTCTCTGTCCCACTGCAGATCGCGTCGCAGTCGCTCTACCCTCAAGTCATGGAGCCAGAGGTGGAGGATCTGCCATCTTTTGACGCATCTCTTGCTTGGAGATGACGGAGTGTGGCCGAATCTATTTCTTTTCCAGCGTCTGCCTTTTCTAACGTCTACTTGTCATCCATTTCGAGGGGTTTAGGATGCGACTTGGTATTTCCTGGGTGAACATGCAAGCTCTTCCACGGAAGGCTGCAGAATGATTGCGATTTGGCGTACAACATGGGTGATGATGGTTGCCTGCTTTTGTGTTTGTTTTCCTACATGATGGATTGGAGGGTTCCCATGTCGGTAGCGACTGGATTGATATTTATCGATCTCTATTAGGTCATTAACTATGTTTAGCCAGAGACCAACCGGGGTATTTGATCCGCGTCGTGTTTTCTTCTCTAGAGTCTCATTATCATTACCACATCTACACCGAAGCCCCATCGTCGAAAGCCTTCTCCTTTTGACTCTGCTTGTTCTTGACACTTCCGGCAGTCCACTGGCGCATCTTCTTGCCCCAGAAGTAGAGAATAGGCAATCCAAGAGACAAGACGATGATTGCCTCCGCATACAGGGCGAATGTTTGGAGGGGCCCTTTCTCGGCGATCCAGACAGTCGCCTTGGAGGCGATGAAGAACGCGACGACAATGCGGAGTGAAGAGACGTTGACGAGGACCGGTCTGCTAGTGTGTCAGCGGTGTATTTCCTTAAGGGTGATTGAAATTGAACATACCCTGCCCATTGCGGGTAGCTCTCGACAATGAAGACATTTAGAATGGTCATGGTTGTCAAAAAAGCAAAGACGATCAAGAAGGAGCCGACCAGTAGAACCGCCCAGTGCATGTTCTGCTCACCGGCAGTTCCGAAGACGAAGCAGCCCGCCACTCCCGAAACAAGCGGCAGGATCAGGTTGGCAAGGTGATGCTCAGGCTCTCTGTTCCCGCCCTGCCATCTTGTCACAGCGTTGGAAATCTTGTCAGCTACAGGGCCACCAAAGACGTAGACCAGCGCTGAGGCGGCGAAGAAGGGAAGCACGGTGAGACCGGTCCACTGGAACTGCCATCCCTGGGCGAGGAGGGCAAACGGCGTGATCTGCTGAGCGGCCTGGTTGATGACGATCATGGAACTGTTGGCCAATACACCCCAGATGATGGCCGGGAAGTAAGTGGATCTGAGAGCATCGAACATGGACTTGGCAGCGCGCTTAAACTCGAAGCCGTTTTGGAAGACACCGATGTTAGTCCACACCGTGCGTGGTGTGTAGTTGACGTAATCGAGCTCCGGGCGGTTCTGGCCAGGCAAAAGAGGAACGGTATTCTGACCACCTGTGACGGGTTAGCTGCATTCGAGTAACATCCTTTGGGGGTGAGGCGAGACATACTAAGCTCTTCCTGGGAACGAGTCCAGCGAGTCTCGGGCAAGAAGGCAATGAGTATGGCCCAAGCCAAGATACCCATGCCAGAAGTGATGTAGTACAGCCACCTCCAGGTGTAGTTGGCGGATACCCATGGTGCTGCAACACCAAGACCGATGATGATGATACCCTGACTGGAGACTACAGCCGACATGGCCTTGTTTCTCTGGTGGATGAAGACCATATCCTGAACAATCAGAGGAATCAATGCCTCTACCGCACCGGCGCCCAAACCCATGAGTGCTCTGGCAAGCAAGTGCTGTTGCAGGCTCGTGCTAAAGGCAGCAAACAAGCCACCAGCCCAAGCACTAGTCGCAGCAAACAAGAGAACCGGTCGACGGCCGATCCAGATGGATGTGGGCACCAGGAAGTAGCTCGCAACACCGTTCGCCAGAAGGGGCATCGTAGCTAAGAGAGCGACTTCATCTAGGGAAGCTGGCTTGACGCCAGGTGGCACAACGGACATGGGATTGATGTTGAGACCGCTGCCGCCACTCTGGGCCTTGAAGTCGATGTTGTTGAGGATGCGTGGGTCGACTCCCGAGTACTCGAGGATGAAGACGGGGAGGAGACCACCGATGACGACCTCTGCTGACAGGGCAAGGGCACCGACTGTGAGAACTAGTCAGTCTCTAGTGGCCCATTGTGTGGTTAATGGGACGTCTTACAGAAGCAAAGGGCGCCGATTGCTGTCCATTTTCGCCATGCAGGAAGGTTCAGTGGATCTATACATCATTTTCATATCAACCATCATTGCCCCTCGGTATCAAACGGGAATTCCCAGAACTCACCCTTGGGATCAGCCGTGGGCATCTACGTGTTGTCAGAAAAGCCCTTGTATCAAGGAGGATATGTGAGACTTACAGGAATCAGCCTCAGCTGCCCGTCCACGTAGAGATTTGTCGTACCGACGACCAGCGTCTCGTTCTTCTCACTGACCCCGTCGTCGAACTCGGACACCGACACGGCGGGCGCACGCTTAGGACCAGCCTGCTCATCCCGGAGCGGCCAGCGGTTGTTCGTCGCCATCTTGTCAGTTGTTATATTTGCCGTGATGGAGTTAGAGCTGTAGCGCAATCCCACCGCTCCAAGATCCAAGGGTCAAGCTCGTCTTCCCGCCGGACATCAGCGCAGCCTTATACTAGACCTGACATGCCCCCCTGTAGGTGATCGGTAGTAAGGGGAGGGGGATGATGAGTTGCAGATTCGGAACGTCCTCTGGATTCCGAGCTGGGGTCGAATTAGAAAAGTTGGATCTATATCAAACAGGCAAAGGGAAGGGAAGCAGAAAAGGATGGGAAAAGCCGTGCGTTGAGATCTGTAGTAACCCTAGTTGCGTCTGGTCTTGTGCGCCTGTACTCGAATCGGAGACGTGCCTGAACGGATTCGTCGCATCAGGCGAACCGTCAATCGCACGACACCCGCGACGATGATCAACTACGCCAGTGACACTGGAGAAACAGACTCAGACACGAGTGTACGATGCTGTCTCTGGGCAAAGTGGGTGTGTGTCTCCCTCCACATCCCGCCCGCCGGGGGCGGAAGAGGCCTCTCCCATGTTCGCCCAAGTTCCCCTGTCTCCCAAGCACGGGCGTGTCATGTTTCCACCTGACAAACGTTCGTCGCCGCGAGACCGGGAGCTAGGATATCGAACCTTGAAAAAAGCCCCATGGTCTGTGATACTTGGTGTCTGCTTTCGGCAGTTGAAGAATTTCTGGATCGCCTGATGGGGCGGTTGGGTGGTGCGGGCCGGGGAGCTAGGGCGAGACTAATTCGTCGTCGAAGCAGAAGAGTCCCACGCTTAACACGATGGGATTCGTCTAGACTATTTGGCATGACACAGCTGCGTCTTGCGCCTTGTAGGGATTGGGGCTCTTTGTGTACGGTGGGATAAGGGGGGGTGACTTGGTATGGGGTTGGAATGCGGCATGCGACGGTTTGATCGACGTTCTCGGGCGCGCGAGATAAACCCTTGCCTGTCGTTCTCTGGCGTCTTGAGATTCTTCACGCTTTCCATCATGCCTTACACCTACAAAGTTGCCCCTTGCATCAGGAGACGCTGCGGAACGTTGGTAGACTGCATAGGGCTCCTAGCGTCCGCTCCATGGGGCTGATGTGGAGGGAATCTTAATTCAATCACCCCTTGAGCTACGGCATACAGGCGGTCAATGTCTTTGAAAAGCTCTACCATGATATTGCCCTTGTTGAGGATTCTAGGAATGCCAACGTCGGCTTAAGTAAACTCTGTCGGTGTCGACCCGCTCCAGTCTTCATCGCATCACAACCGCGCGCGCCAGTTGGCCGGATCAACATCCTCCAAGTCCCATTGCATCCAAGACTTCAGACCGTTTCTTTCTTTCTTTCGGAACAAGTTGAGATGAAATGCCACAGAGTACAGAGGAAGAAAAACAAACTTTTCCAGCATGGCAGCAAGTTCATAAGCGACTATACTAAGACGCAGCTAGTGTACTCCATACGGGTCGCGAAGAAAGGTTCTTGACTCAACGCATGAACGCAGCACCACCACCTTGTTACAGACCCCCGGTCCGAGTGCCTCAAGCCAACACAATTTAAGACGTTTGGATCTTCGACAACTTCGACTCCTTCTTTTTTTGACCCGGCGCACGGTTGGCGATGCAACGATACGCCGGATTTGATACACTACATGTCAACGTCCCAACCATAAAGTCGCTATTCACAAAAGCTGCACAATTGCATTGCACACACAGAACCTAAGTCAATATCACCACGGCAATATTCCAACTTGCCAAGAAGGTTGCAATCCTGAGGATTTGACGGGGCAGAGTTGACGACGACTACAGCCACCGATCGGCGGGTGACAAACTCTCATCAGCCCACATCCAACCCCTCGTACTGTTGTATTACAACACATTTCGTCTGAATTTCACTGACTGGTTTGTCTGGTCTCTGGGCTTGGCCCTCCTCCACCATGACTTCATGCCGGCGTTACACGTTTCGGTTTACCAATGAAGCAGGTATTGGCACACCCTAGCCTCCACGCCTCGAGGTAGTCTCTCTTGTATGCGTCCGTTTCTCTGCCAAGCTCACCGAACGGCCGAAGCCCTCTTGTCTGAGGCTCTGAGCTAGGTGCCCCCATCGTGATCGTCGCCGGTCGGCACTCCATGTGTCGAGTCTGATGTTTCCTTCAGATGATACCTATCCGTCGGCTCATCCGTTGTGCGTCCTCTACTCCTTGCCGTCCACTTTCCGGTGCGGCGATCCGACTTGCTGACTTTGGCTGGGCACCGCGTGTCCACTTGTGACGAGCCAAGGGCTGCTTACGAATCTACTTGTACGGGATGGAGTGATCGTCGAGAAGACCACTTGGACAGCAACCTGGAGTTTTGAAGTCATGTTTCGAAGAGAATGCCATCGGCTCAATACAACGTGGAAACTTTTCAACTGCAGCTGCAATCGGATCTGCTTTGGCCGAACTCTTATTAAGCGGCCTTCCCTCGTGCGATATTCAGCGATTATCATCGCTGCAAGTATTTGACGTAGAGTTTGATAGAGACTCTCGACATATGTCATGTCGTTGGGGTAATGACTCTCACAATGGCTTGACCGAAGCTCACGATATCCCACGAGCCATGGCGAGGTACTAGAAGCGAAGGTTTGTTCGGATTTTGCTTCCAAAAGCCCATCCTTTGGTCAAATCTAGAATACATTGGTCATTCAAGTTTTACCAACCTATAGTCGGCCGTCCAAGTCCCATCTATTAGTAAGACTGTTGTGCTGTATGTATATCACTCTGGTCCGTCATCAGAAAGCCCAAAACATAACGCCATGCTTAGCCCCATTGTCCCTTTGCACACGATCTGACTCGTTTCTCGAGACGCAACGGCACTATCCAGCCAGAAATTGTACGCATTCGAAGCCGCTTCAGTTGTCGGTCGCACCCAAGACCCTCGCAAGCAGTACGTAGAAGAATACGACACCGCCAGCGACAAGCAGCTTGTTCTGATTCAGCCAGCCCCGGCCAGCATCTCGTTGTTGCACAACAGCATCGACAACAGCCTGGGCTTGGTGGCCACTTCCGTTCCCGATGCCAAGTTGGGGCCCGCAGGAGGCCCCTGCTGCCGCTCCCGTCCTGTTACCTGTCGCCAGGTCAATCTTTGTCTCCTTCATCCACTCCCAGTTGGCCTTGTCGACTTCGGGCCATTCGGCTCGGAACTTTGCGCCGCCGTCACCAGCCTTGACGTTGCCCTTTGTTGCCACATTCGATTTTGCGTGGGATCCTCCTCCCGTTGAGTTCCACCACTTTGTTCGTGCTGCCAACATCTTTCTTTCGACTTCTGTGCTGGATACGGAACCAGTCGTCATTTCCTCGCTGGTCATAAAGGAAAGCAAGCCTATCAGAATGGTTGACACTTCCCAAGCAGGGTTGAAGGACTTAGGGTGAAAATCGGAGATGGACAGGCAGAGGCGAGTAGATGGCTGGAAGCGACCGGAAGGAGTGTGCATTCGGATAGCTGGGGGAGCGAAAGGGTAATTCGGGGGGAAGACCAGAGTTCCCCAGTACTGGCCGCCGTGGTACGGTGTGTTCTCGGGACCGGTGATGATATAGTGCCATCTGTCTACCTGTTAGCATGGATATCTTACATGAATGCGATGGACGATAACGTACTCGAGAATGTTGGATTCAGAGGGGTGTGCCTCGATGTATGGTGGCGGGTTCTCGGCGATGGTCTTGTACTCGCGCGTCAACTGTATAGGAGTTAGTCTAATGTATCCTGTCGATGTTATATCGGTGGACATTACCCTCTTCTGTGCGGCTCTACTGGCGGCCATGGTTGCTAAGGATTGCCGACGAGATGCTGTGGTATCGGGATCGACGGTGGGCGGCGAACGACGTAATGGGGAGCACGATCAGTGAATGGTGGCGGGTGGCCAGTCGAGAGAGCGAAGAGATTGATATGGGTATTGTACAGAAGATGGAAATCGAAACGACTGAATACACGCAGTTGGATGCAGATGCACTGCTCTCTTTCGACTGTTGGTTTGTACGGTGTTGGGGTTGTTGTTGATATAGGATGAGCGAACGGTAACGGAGATGGAATGCGGCGAGGCTGTGACAAGTGCCGCCAGT
>JFBX01000616.1:6786-18132 GCA_001563135.1 Colletotrichum simmondsii | reverse complement strand
GGGGGGGGGGGGGGCCTCGGGGTGCGTCAAAACGCAGGGACACAGAGACGGAGAAAGATACGTATCTCCGGTGTCCGGTGAGTCCACGCCGAAGTTCCGCCACAGAATTATGTCACTGGTCGAAGTAGTGGGTCTTTACCAGCCACATACCTTATAGCATCCTATGCCACAGAATTTCCACCAATTTCCATTGAATGACTGGCGCAGTGAGGTGTGGCTGGAGAGCAGTGAGTACGTACCCACTTAACCTTAGTGGACAGAGCTTCCAGAATGTGGCTGGAGCTTCCTCTCCCGAGTGCCCCAGAAGCCCCACCGAGAGTGACCTCGTCCCGATCCGTTCCCTTGCGCCTGTGCTGCATCTCGAAATCCAACCGAAGCTCTCCGGCTCGTGTGATTTTTGTCTGTCCACCCGCTTACAAGCTGCAACGCTGAGCTCCCGTCTGTCACAACTCCCACCAAGGCTCCAATGGCTTCCAAGACCAGTGCGAGCGAAAGCTCTGTATAGTCCCCCCTTCTTTCGTCTCTAAACCATCCAACGAAAGCTAATGGATCCCGCGCTTTTCTCAGGCTTCCAACCCGATTGGCAAGCTCCAGACCGGACCCGATGCCTTGCGCAAGGAGGCAGAATCCTCGGCCGAGTTCGAGAAGCTCCAGGAAGAGGCCAAGATTAGAAGGCTGCAACAATTGGCACGCTCTGACCCTTCTCCCATTCAATGGCCCCCGACCTTGCTAATGCGCACAGTAGCTCTCCGACCAAAACTCGCAGCCCATGACCATCAACCGCTTGCAGGTTCACGGCGCTACCAACACCCGAAGAGGCTTCCTCGACCCTATCTTCACCCCGCTCTTGACCGAGGATGTCAACAGCTCTTCTACGCTTGGCGAAGTAGCCGCGCGCTTGGGCGACGCCAGAGGAAAGCTGGAGAGACTAGGTATGGGCAGCATCCGCCTTGGTAGAGGCACAATGGTCTAACACCCACTCATAGGCATCTTCCACCCCGATGTCAAAGTCCACCTTAGCAACGCCAACAACACCGATGCCTCGTCCACTCCGACCGACGTCGACGTCGATGTCGTCGTCAAAGAGCTCTCCCGCTACAAGTTCAACGCCGGAACCGATGTCGGAAACAGCGAAGGCTCCGCTTATACCTCCTTGCTCTGGCGCAACATCTTTGGCGGTGCGGAGCAGCTTACTGTCAATGCCAGTGCTGGCACGAGAACCCGTTCCGCATACAGCGCGACCTTGAGCGCACCCGTCCAAAGCAACCCCGATACGAGAATCGCACTCGAGGGCCTGGCTTCCGCCACCGATAAATCCTGGGCAGCACACGAGGAGGTTCTGAAGGGAGGAAACCTGCGCTTCTCATGGCTTTCTGGCCTCAAGGACATGCACACGGTTGAATATTCCGGCATTTGGCGTCAAGTTACTGGCCTCCGCGACAGTGCCAGTCCCACTGTCCGTGCCGATGCCGGAGACTCCGTAAAGAGCTCCATCAAGCACACATACCAGAGAGACGAGAGAGATAACCCGCAGCTTCCGCAAAGCGGCTACGTACTCAAGTCCGTTTGGGAGCTGGCTGGTCTCGGCCCCCTAGGCGGTGACGTTGCCTTCTCCAAGAGCGAATGGGAGGTGGGCGGTGCGCTGCCTGTCCCTGTTCCTGGCGTGGAGGGGCCATCTGGAATCTCGATTGGTGGTGGATTGAGGTTCGGTATGCTGTACCCGCTTCCTCTGGGCTTTTCTTCCGAGGGTAAGTCTCAGCCGAGCCGCATCAACGACAGATTCCAGCTCGGTGGGCCCACCGACGTCCGCGGTTTCCACTACGGAGGTCTTGGACCCCACGACGGATCCGATTCGGTCGGAGGAGACGTCTTCGCAGCTGGCAGCGTGAACATGATGTTCCCTCTTCCATACAAGGGCCCCGACTCTTCACTCCGCTTCCAAGTATTTGCCAACGGTGGCAGATTAGTCGCGATGAAGAACAAGGGCAAGACTGGTGCCTCAGCCAGCGAGGGTCTCGACGCTAGAAGTGTCGCAGGCAGCGCGTGGAGGGCGTTGAGTGACCTGACCACTGGCCTGCCATCAACAGCCGCTGGTGTGGGTCTGGTCTACGCTCATCCTGTTGCTCGTTTCGAGCTCAACTTCAGTCTCCCGTTGGTGCTGAGACGCGGCGAGCAGGGTACCAAGGGACTGCAGGTTGGGGTCGGCATCAACTTCTTGTAAAGGCCTCATTTCCGACGTACGGATAAAGTTTACGTGCCGGCATACAGCACAGCCTAGCCAGGCCACATTGTACAACAAAATCATTGTAGATACTCTCTAATTGGAAGATTACAACATGAAAATACCGACCGAATCTCCGAACACTTCGGGGCCGGGCCTTTCATTCCACACAACGTCCGTCCGTCGCGCGATGCCTATCCCTTCCTACGGGTCTTCCCACGGTCCCTAATAGCTTATTCAGCGCAAACCTGGGATTCTTTAGTCGGCCTCCGATCGCCGGGACTCTTCCGTCTCACAAGGATGTCGTGGAACTTGGAAGCCATCGTGGCATTGTTGCAGCGTCGGCATAAGGGTTCCAATAGTCAATCGGCACGAAATCCTTCCAGAATATCCCATTCGCTAGATTTCGGCCTCTGGATGGTCGACTGCAGGGGTAGGACATCAGCTCCAGGATAGGAAGTTGAGCCAGCGCAGAAGCGACCTCGAAGTCTATGGGCGATGTAACGTATAGTTCCCCCTCACCGCAGCTCTGCCGCCCTTGTGTAAAATGTGCGGCTGGTTACTTGGGGGCTGGGCAGGGTAAGCACAGCATTCTGGAAGTTTTCTCCGTTGGTTCCAAATTACATCTTCCAGGGGGACGATGTTCCTTGGTGCTGATTATACCCTGCTCACAAGTGCATCCCACGCGAGATACAGGTTGTCGATTCCAACCTTGGCGGGTTCCATGACTCGCTGATCACTGTACGAGCCAGGTCCCTGGATATAGGCTGCATGTAAGACGGCATCAATGACACCACCTGGATGATACAAATAAGAACATGTCGTCTGCTGTCAAAGGCTAGTGTGCTGCACTCCCACCACCTTCGACGTTCCCAAGTCATCAAGCACGATGCGGCTCCTCTCTTCTCTGTCGCTGCTTGTCACGGCGGCTTCCGCCCTCACCGTAAGAGTCCCATCTGTCGCAGAGGACTTGAAGACACTCGTAGCAGCATCGTCGTCAGTAGCTGTTGACCTCCGTGCGAGATGGAGTACATACCATGCTCCCATCCCGTCCATCGTGGTGAATGTGACGACGGAGAAAGATGTTGGTGCAGTTGTGAGTTGTCCCATCAAACGTCGCATCGTGAGCTATGTTCTCTGACTTTTGTACCAGGTCAAATACTGTGCGAGCCGCAAGATACCTTTCACAGCTCAGAACGGCGGTAACGGCTGGGGCAAGACTTTCAACCTCGGCAATAACGGAGTCATCATCAACTTGGCTGGTCTGAATGCCGTCGCTTTCAGCAAGACGAAGACGGAAGCCACTATCGGAGGCGGGGCCATCATTGGCGACACAATCAAAGCAGCTAACGCTGCGGGTGTATTGGTCCAGACGGGCAACTGCAACTGTGTCGGTGCTCTTGGCGCCATTCTGGGGGGCGGTTACGGTTAGTTGACGACACTGACAATCCAAGACAGATCTTGAACTAACAGCACGACAGGGAATCAAATGGGAGAAGTCGGCTTTGGCGTTGACAATGTGCTCTCCATGCGCGTCGCAGTCGCGAGCGGAGAGATCCTCACGGCCTCGCCGACCTCCAACCCAGACCTCTTCTGGGCCCTCCGTGGGGCCGGACCCAACTTTGGCATCGTCATCTCGGCGACGGTCAAGGCGCGGCCCACGCCGGTCGAAGGCCGCAACGCCTGGCTCATGAACCTCTTCTTCTCGCCAGAGAAGCTTCCGCAAGTCGCCCAAGCCATCCAAGACCTGCCCCTGAAACCGGAGCAGGTTGTCTACCTCGTCCTCACCAACTCGGGACCACCATCTAATGCCCCCGCCGTCCTTGTCACCGGGTTTCTGCGCCAAGGCAACGACGTGACTGGACGTGCGGCGTTCGCGCCGCTGTACAAGCTGGGGCCGATCTCGAATAGCAGCAGCGTAGCCGGGTACGAAGGCTGGAACGCGGGCAACGACAACTTTTGCGCGCGCGAGGAGCGCAAGCCGGCGTACAGCACGACCATCAACCACATGCAGCCCGAGACGTGGCCGGCGATCTGGGACCTGTACACGAAATTCCAAGCCAAGGGGCCCAACTCGGCCGTGCTGATTGAGCGATATAATCTGACCAAGGCGCAGTCTGTACCCAAGGGGTCTGCGGCGCTGCAGGAGGCGCTGAGGAGGGACGCGTTTGCGCAGGCGATTGTGATTCCTTGGTACACTGATGCTTCGCTGGACGGCGAGGCGGAGGCGTTTGCGGGCAAGGTGAGGGATATTTGGAGTTATTCGCCGAGTGCGGTGGCTAATCCGACGTATGTCAACTTTGCGCATGGCGATGAGACGCCTGAGGCGGTGTATGGGTCGAGTTTGGCGAGGTTGAGGGAGCTGAAGAAGAAATGGGATCCTTTGGGGGCTTTCAATCAGTGGTTTCCAGTTGGGGCATGAAGTGTTGGATCGTCACGACTTGAATAATAACCTTTGAATGGTACAGCTATAGCTTATGGGTAAAACTGCGGCCCCTCCCTTTTGCGTTCATCCGACTGTAGTGTATCGAGTTGCCAAATCTCATGACTCCAGCTTCTGGACCTTGATGGTCAGGGCCATCGTCTAGGGAGCGGCATGTTGACGAAGACGGTGTTTAGTGATGGCAGCTAGTTGAAACATCGGACATGACATTTCCGGGCTATTCTTGACTACTCGGACAAGGAACCACTGGCATCATTGGATAGCCGGGCATCGCGAGCCTAGATGGTTGTGTACTATCCCTATGAGAGGACCCCGATTCCAAGATCAACATATTTCCGATAAATCGATCAGTGGGATCTTCTCTAGTGTTTCAAGCATAAGGCGTATCCCTTTCTCCGACATCGTTTTCTCAATTCAATCATATCACTATTCTGAACCAAGTAGCCGGTGCTAGGTCTGTGTGTAAAGCCAATACTTTCCGTAGAAGGCGTAAATGAGTGCAGTGAATGTAGGCTTTAAGGATTGCGAATAGTATCGGATCCGAGTCCGGGCTCCATTTAGAAAGTGCGGCCCCACATCGGCTCCGGATGCAGATGCGCCGGACCGGTAGCCTGGGACTTGATCATAAATCGGACGGGACCTGGATCGGTTTTCTTGTCAGATGAGTAAGATCCCAGCAGCGGATGGAGGGGTCTGGATTTAAGTGGCTCAGTGTCTCGGACAAAGCAGTCGGTGGTCTGACGTCGTTGGGAAACCGTTGCTGACATAATCCATTATTGTACTCCGTACCTTGATCTCATCTTAGACGAAATGCGCCCGAAGGTGAGGTAGCTTCAACGGTAGTGCACCGGCGGCCCTGGTGGCTTGGGATTCGGGAACCTATTTTTGTGGCCACCACGGGCCTGACCGCAAAGGAAGCTCGGTCGGTCGGCCGGTCAGAGCCTCAGAGGTGCATCCGCTAGGGATGGCGTTGAATCTTTTGTCAGATTGTGGTGTGACTTGCAGCGCACCAACTGTCAAAGACCCGGAGCTAAGGAGAAGTGATGATGATTTGTTTGTCAGGGCATAGGCGTGAGAGAAGAGGATGCAAACAAAACAACAAACGGATCTTGCCATGTCAATGATTCCTTTAAGGGGCGGCTTCCTGCATCCCTTGGTCCCTTTGCTAGATACGAATTACCACAAGACCTATTCCTTCGTACATTGTCTACGCATTATCAGGAGAAAGGGGATGATTAGTGCAGGCTCCTCTTTTGATTCATTCGACCCGGGCAATCAACGGTTCTTCCGGATACCTGAGGTAGGTATCAAGGTGAATTGGCCCGAGGTGAGCTTCCTCTTCACCTTTTGAGGTGACTACTAGGTACCTACCTAAGGTGAGGAACCTCCCAATCGGTCGGTACGTGCCTTTATAGTGGGTCGTGGCTATAGCTCTCCAGACTCAGCCATTCTTGAGCCAATGATATTGAGGGTGGGAAGCTCCAAGCTCGGAGTACGTACCGGGATGATCGAACCGCTTTTCATTTTTTTCTCTTCTCTCAGGTTCCTGCGGGGGTAAAATTTTGTGACGCAGCCCCGGTTTTTGTCATCATCGGATTTTTTTATTTTTATTTTTCGGTCTCTGTTTTTTTTTCTTTCTGACCCATGTACTTCGTACCGGCCCACGATCTGTGAGTGAGTGAGTGCTCCTGACCTGGCTTCAATATCTCGCCGGGTAGAAGCAGGAAGCACCAACTCCAGCTACACTTCTTTCCTTGGCCTAGGTGGATGCCTATCTGCGTACAGGAAGGTACGGATACCTGATGCCTCAGTGACTTCCATTTACGTGACCAACATCCCAAGACCTTAAAACAGAAGCAGAAACGGTCAAGCATGGAAGGCAGCGACGGAACCTTGCTATTGCTCTTACTCTTGCTCTTGCTCGCACCTTCCTTCTTCCCGTCTTATTAATCGTGGCTCTTGGACATTTATTTTCCATCTCCACCAACAACACCCAAGTACCTTCACCTGTGACCCAACAGTCGCAGTCAAACACCCCGTCATCCAGAGGGCCAAGGACGTCAAGACTCAAACGGCCCGTCTTCTTATCTTCTGCTTCTTCTTCTTCCTCTTTCTACCCCTTGATCCTTTTCTCCTCCCCTTCATCCACTTTCTTCTGCTTGACATCCCATTGTCACGCCTCTTTCACCACGCTTGGGGAGCCCTCCACTCCACTCCCTCGCGTCTCCCCTCTCCTCATCCGTCCGTACGGATACCTAGACCTTGCCTTACCTCATCACGCAGCAGCACCGCCTGAAGCTGCTCGCTGCTCTGTTCTGTCGTGCCTCGCCGTGGCATAACTCCCTCCCACTTCTCTTCCTTTCCCTCTTTACATCTTGCTATTCTGCCTCCTGCTTCCTCCTGCATTCGCCGTCTGGAGACATTGGTGGCACGCATCAGCACCCGCATATCCCCTCTATCATGCGCAGCCCACACGAAAAGAGTCACTAGCTCTGCTTGACAGTTACCTTGCCCCCCTTCCCCCTTCCAAGGCCACACCACAACACGACTTACAATTTGCGACTCTTCCATCCAGCTCGACCGCCTGTCTTTCTCCTTCAGGGATATCCACTTTCTCCTCGGAGTAGTGTAGTCCACTCTGCGAAGAGACTGCCCTGAGTCTGAATCTCTCAAGTATTGCCGCTATCGCCGAACCGACAACAGCTGCTACCGCCTACCGCGAACCACCCCCGGCTCCTATTCCTTGTGTGGCCCCGGCACACACAGCAGCACATCCACTTTCAATCTTGGGGCCCGTTCCGCCAAGTCAAAGACCGCTTCTCCTTGCGCTGCGGGCTCAACAGCACCCTTCCAACATCACCACCACACAAACCTCCCGCCTAGCCTCGCCCACCATGGCTCCCAACGGCAATCCGAAGGCGAGGAACGGTGCCGGTGTCGCCCATGGAAGGCCCAACGCTGCAAGGCGTGTGGTCCCCGTCATTCCTCTCCCCATGGACCGTCGCGTCAAGGCGAATGCTGCTGCAAAGCAGGCCGCCGCTGCTGCCCAAGCCGCCACTGTTGCGACCATTCCTCGACCCGCCATCACGAACGGCTCTTCCTTGAAAATCCAGCACGACGTCGACTCCGCCCCCAGCACGCCCAAGACCATCGACATCGAGATTGCCACAGACGAAAACGACAAGGGACAGTCCGTTACTGCCACCAATTGTTCTGAGGAGACGCCTTCGCCTGCCGACGCGGAAGCCGATGACACAAAGGATCGCGAAGGTATGCAGGAATTTTTTGCCAGGTTTCAACGCTCTAGGAAAACATGTTGCTCACTCTTCTCTACTAGCTACCGACTCCCAGGAGTCTTCTGCCGCCATCCCGACCCCGTCCACGACCGAAGAGTCCGAATCGACCGACAAGACCGCCGATCAAGACCTCCCCCGCTCTGCTGAAGAGCCTGTTCGAGGTATGTCCGCCCTTGGCGCTTGCAACTTCGGTCACCACTACTCACACACCGCAGGCAATGTTCACGTCGCCTCTCCGCCCGCGGCGGCTCAAGTTGGGAAGAAGGGTAGGGATCTTCAATCTCACGATACCCTCACGTCTCAAAGGTCTAATCACCATGCTACAGACAAGGCTCACCAGCAGCATCCGTCGACATTCCGACCCCCTCCCGTCATCCCTCCGACGCGTTACAACATGCCGCCCAATGCTCACAATGGCTCGCGCCCTTCTCCCGTCGTCATCAACGGTACCTCTCACCGGGGCCCCCGATCTGTTCACAACGGTCCTCCACACATGCATGGCCCGCGTCCCAGCAACGGAAGCCTTCAGTTTGGAGGTTTCACGTCCAACTCGTCTTCTCCGGCGCCCCCTCACTCTGGAGGCTTCATGCCCCCGCCTAGCATGCCTCTCCCCGACGGACGATCCTTCAGCGGTGCTGCCAACGGTTTCCACCGCCAGATGCCCTACGGTACCGAGTTTGTTCCCGGCACGGGTGTAGATGGATTTGGCCGACCTGTTCCAGGCTATGGAGGCATGGAGCAGTACCCTCCTCATCTCAACGGTGGCTACGGACCTTCGACTCCTCATAGTTTCCAGGGGTCGCACTCTTCGGCCCATGCGGATGACACTGGTGCCTACAACCACTACCCCGCGCCAGGCGTCCCCAACGGTACGGCACATGTCGATGACGCTCGCCCTCACCCTCCTCCGACCGGAGCTTTCGGTGTACCGCCCCAGCGAATGATGCCTGGGCCTCTCCCGCCCCCGCATATGATGCACCCCGGCCACGAGCACCAGGGACTGGACGATATGGCCGCCTATCTGCGATCGCAGTTTAGAGACCCTGCTTTTGCCGACTGCACCCTGGAGCTTCGCTATCTCGACGACCGCGCTCCTCCCGTTCGCCTTCCAGGTCACCGTCTGGTTCTTGCCAGAAGCCAAGCCGTCCGCAATGTTCTAGAGGCTGATAATGTCGAATCCAGCTCGCCCGGCGCTAACCGCACCATTCTTCTGCAGTCCGATGATAAGTACCTCCGATCTGATGCCTTCTGGATGGCCGTCCAGCACCTGTACGCCTTTCCGCTATTGGACATGCCTGAGCCAGCCTCCAACGGCAACTTCACCATGGCCGGCAACGCCGATGACCGCTTCGACTTTGCCCTTGGCTATGCTGCCGCCGGTCATATCCTTTCGTGGCAACCTATTGTCTTCCGTGGCCTGGAGATAGCGTCTCATTCCCTTAACTGGTCGACGATTGAGCGTGCCCTTGGCTTCGCCCTCGGCGATTTGCCTAGTCGCGCTTCAGCTGACAGACACAGCCAGTTCGTCTATGGCGAACCAGTTCACGTTTTGATGAACGGCATCATCTCCTTCATCATCAACAACTTTCCGCCCGACTTCACCCTGGACACGTCTGTCGCTGATCCTGAGCGCTTTGCCCGACTTCCTATTGCTTCGACATCACTCCCACCCCGCGAAGGAACACCCACGATTGCTCGCGGAACGGCGACCCAAGATCGCCGCCCTCGCCCCATGCACATCCAGTTCGGTGACCTCGCTTTGGGCCCTGACAACACATCGAACGGCTCGGATTCGACCTCACAATCCTCTCAGCACAATAGCATCCGGTCGACACTCTCGGCCATTCTCATCAACCTCCCGTTTGCGTACTTGAAGCCAGCCCTCGAGTCTAGTGGCTATGGTAATGTCAATGGATGGGCGAACGTCGAGGCTCGGCATCACATCATGCGGGCTGTCGTTTCTGAGCGGGAGAATAGACGCTCGAGAGTGGTTGAGGCGGTCAGATCTGGAGCGGTTCCGCATGCCGAGTCCATCTTGTATAGCCTGCAGAGTGCCGATCCTCGTCAGAATGAGGAGTGGCATGCCCTTGGCTGGCGCGAGGATGTGGTCTCGTACGTTAATGGCGACGCGCCGTCTCTCGGCCGGCAGTGGGTTCCGTTGATGGCGCCGCAGCAGCAAAACGGCACCGGACATGTGGAGGCTACTGGCCGAGCGGCCTACCCTTGAGATGGTGCACTATTGCAGCTAGGATTACGATGTTACGACACGGGAACTAAAAAAACATCAACAAGCAGTGGATGACCCGCAATGGACTGCAATCGCATTTGCATGATGGAGTACAAAAAGCGGCAGCAATTCCTTTTCTCAGGTTCAGGGCGAAGGTTTCGGCATTGCATATGGTGTTGGCAGTTTTCACTTTTTTTTTTCCTTTTTGGCAATGGAGCCAGAACATAAAAGCTTTGGGAAGTGCGCGGGCAGCCTCGCTCAGCGCCTTGTTTTTGCTGGTAATGGGCGTTTACTGCGTCAGTTTCCTTTGTATGCGCATGCAAACAATCTGACGAGGACTGGCCTTGGTGGATGCTCATCTCTTACTGATGCTGGTCGATTCTTTAAGGGACGGCTTGACAGAAAGGGACGGGCGTTTGGGTGAGGATAGACGAAGGAATTCTGCGAAGATTCTTGAGCTATCCTGACTCAGGCAGGAAGGATATCCTCAATCTACCGGGGCAGCCACGAATGACGATGGCATATGACGATATGAGGGGAACCAAAAAAATATGGCGACGGAGGGACGAAAAATTCAGGCCAGGATATGGCTGCCGGTTGTGGGGATGAAGGATACCCAGGTTGAGTGAGATGAGAAGGGCCACTCTGGTTTGCTGAGGAAGTAAAAGGCAGGGACGAGGAGAGTGGCAGGGCATGAGACGTGTGTTTTTGGCAAGGGAATGAATGGCTCGCGAGGCCGTAAATGCGTGCATTGCGACAATGGTACTCATTGAAGATTGACAGAGACTCGGTGTAATTTGATGATGAGGGACTCACTATGAGACTCAGTGAGCCTGTCTCTGTGAGATGTGAGTGAGATGTAGGTGGTGAGGGAGACGGTGATGTCCAACTCACGTGCCTCGGCTAACGTACCTTACCTTGAGATGCCTATGAGCTGTGAGATGGGGTATGATAACAAACGCGACACAAGACTGCACTTGTTTGGCCAATGCAACGCCGACGGTAATAGTCAACAGTGAAAGTCAACATTGCAAAGTCAACAAGAGGAAAAAGACAAAAAACCAAGACGCGACTTGTGCTTAGGTAGTTTGTGAGTGTGGATGATATGATGCATGAAGTAGTCATTAAACTCGGGTTGTCTGCAAGTGACGAGTGTGGG
>JFBX01000609.1:104128-136724 GCA_001563135.1 Colletotrichum simmondsii | reverse complement strand
TAATAGCCCGCTCGCTATGCAGGTACGTTACCTATTTTAATTTTTAATATACTAAGGGCTACTAATAATATATATAATTATAAAAATAATTAATGTCCCTTTTATTATTTATATTCTTAAATAAGTTAGAGCGTTTAGTAAAAGTAGAGTAAACCTTTTTTTAATTTAAGGGGCGTTTAGTATACGCTTTTTAAATTACTAAGCTAAACGTATATATAATCTCCTCGAGCATCTTAATATATATTTTAAAAGCTATTAATTTATAAAAAGTTTTATACGTACATTAGCCCTATATAAAGTTAAGTTTAAACTTAACTATATTTAAAAAGTTAAGTATAATAATCTCTTTATTAATTTCTAAAATATTATATATTTTAGTTTTAAAATAGGCTAATTATTACTTTTCGTATTAATATTAAGGGTTAATACTAATCCTTATTTTATTAAAAACTTATTTATATTCTTAATAAATTATATTTTTAATTATAGCTTTAGAGGGTATTAGTTCTTATTTAAATTATTTAACGATTTATTATATATTAAACTTAACGCCGTTCTCGGTTACTTTTTAAAATACGTATTCGTATAGGGTAGTATTAACTAATTTTCTTAATTACTAAGTAAGGAGTTTAATATACGTATTAATATTATTATATTTAGGGGCTATAATTTAATAATATTTAATAAAGAGCTCCTATTCTTTTTAAATATTCTTAAATATATAGATCTTTTTTATAAATATAGTATAAAAATAAATTTAATTATATAAAGTTAGTTATACTATTAGATTTATAAAAAGAAGTTTAAATAGATTTTATAAGTTACTTATACTTAAAAAAGTAAAAAGAGTTATATTAAGAGTTATAATTAAAAATTATTAATAATAAGTTTTTTATTTTTATTAATCGTTTTTAAATACTTTATAATATACTTAATAAGCTTATTATACTTTTTTATTATAGATTATAAATAGTAACTCGAAGTTAAAAAGTAAAATAAATATTATAAGTAGAATAAGGAGTATATCGGAGTTTAGAGCGTCTAAGTTAACGTATTTCTAAACCTCGAGGCCCTTATTTATAAAATAAAAGGCCTAGAACTATTTAATTTAATTATCGTAGCTAGTTAATTTAGCCTAGTTAAAAATAAATATAAATATATTAATTATTTTAAAAAGATCGTAAAAATCGTATTAATAAGTACGTTATCGGAATATAGGGTCTTAATTAAGAGCTAGGCTTATAATTATTATAAGTTATAATATATAGTAATAAGTATATAAAGTATAATAAAGTAGCTTAATTTATTAAAATAGAAATAGATAAAAGGAAAAGGTCTATATATAGGATATAAGTGATATATACGTAATAAAGTACGTGACGGGCGCTTCGTGAGGCGCGGTTACTATCCCTGTTACGTGACAACAAAAAAGGAGAAAAGAAAACGTCAAACTTCGCAATCATTGAAAGGAAAGTAGGATTGTGTAACACATTTGGACAGTCAACCGACAACATGGCATCGGGCCGTTTTCTGCAGTTGGCTGGAGAAATCAACCAACGGCGCTTGACCACCAACACCCAAGACATTCATCCGAAGAAAGATGTGGGTAGCGCTGGTCCAAGACGCAAAGTCTCCATATCAATGTCTCCTGTTCGCCTGTCAGCTTTCCTAACTCTCAACATGACCTCAGCCAAGTCATCCTTCACCAAGTACCTTCTCATCGGTGGCCCACGATGTTGGTGAAGACGTTAAGCCAAGAGTGAGAAGTGAGCAAGTACAAAGCCAGACGCACATCCTGCAGCCACGCTTTCCCCAAGACCTTCAAGCCTCGAGTGATCGTCCACCACTACATGCAATTTCCAACTTCTCGACTTGGGTCGGTAGCTGGATAAACATGGCCGAACACAGCACGGCTGTTGAGCCCAATATGACCGAGAAACAGGAAAAGCGCGAACAACCCAGCGGCAGCGGCAGCCGAACGCCGTCATCGGTCGACAGCAGCCGCGCCGTCGACCAGAAATCAAAGTCGCCTGGAGGCTTGATGGGATTCTTCGCCAAGATGGGCGATCTGCCAGAATGGGGGTTCCGCGGGAAACGTCTCGAGGGCAAGCTGCTCAACTGGAGTATCGGATTCATCGCGTCTTGCGGTTTCTTGATGTTTGGTTACGATCAGTACGTGTCTTTCGCTCCAACCTTTAAGAAACGAGGTTCTAACACTAGTACCCAGAGGCGTCCTTAGCTCGCTTCTGACTCTCGATGACTTTCAGAGGAGCATTACCTTGATGACGCCCCTGGACCAGTCAAACGCCATGTGCTGGCTCGACTACCCCAAAAATACCCAGCGAGACTACAGCCAGTGCACCGGTGACCCAAACACGCAGGCCGCAGCCGTGGCCGTCTATCAGATTGGTTGCTTCCTGGGGGCTTTCCTGATCCTCTTCTACGGAGAGACCTGGGGTCGCAAGTCGTCCACGTTCTGGGGTAGTGCAATCATGATCTTTGGCACAATTCTGCAGGCTGGAGCGCATGAATACGGACTGTTTTCAGCCGGAAGAATAATAGGAGGGGTTGGAAATGGAATGGTCACATCAAGTAAGACCACTCGCAGTCTTTTCTCCTATCTAAGGTCATGGCCTAACCAAAGTGCAGCTATCCCAACGTGGCAATCGGAATGCGCTCGCCCTCATCAGCGCGGGTTCCTCATTACCCTCTCTGGCGCTCTCATTTCTGGTGGTATCATGATTGCTTACTGGGTGGTAAGTTCTTTTGCCCCACGACTGTCTCATTTACAAGACCTGATGTTGCAATAGGATTACGGATTCTACTTCCTTGAAGGCACCATCCGTTGGCGGTTCCCCGTAGCTTTCCAGTCATTCTTCACCATCATCGTGATGATTGGACTCCTCTACCTTCCAGACTCGCCCCGTTGGCTAGCCATGAAGGGCCGTATGGAAGAAGCTCGTGAAGTGACGTCTCGCCTTCTTGGTAAACCCATTGATGACGAGGAAGTCACTCTTGAAGTCAAAGCCATTCAGGATGCCCTCGAGGTTCAGAGCCAAGGTGGAGGTTTCAAATACAAAGAACTCCTGACAAACGGCCCTTCGCAAAACTTGAGGAGGACTCTGCTCGGCATTGCCGCACAATTCTTCCAGCAGATCTGCGGTAGGTCCAATCGGGACAACCGCCCTTTATTAGACTTTTTGACTAACACGTTCTCGTAGGTATCAATCTGATTACTTACTACGCTGGCTTTTTGTTCGAGAATTCTCTTGGCTTTGGTCCCGAACTTTCTCGACTTCTCGCCGCTCTGAACGGTACCGAGTATTTCCTAGCTTCACTGGTTGCTTTACCACTAATTGAGAGAACCGGTCGACGCAAGCTGATGCTATTCGGCGCATTCGGCATGATGGCATCAATGGCGATCCTGGCCGGTACTGTCTCAACGGGCACAGTTGCAGACAACGGAGCCCCCGATCTCGAGACTCGTTATGGTGTCACCGCAACAGTCTTCCTCTTTGTCTTTAACTCATTTTTCGCTATCGGTAAGCCCCTCCCACCACTGCCAAGACCTCTTTGTGATCAAACACTAATGGTCAATCAGGCTGGCTTGGAATGACTTGGCTCTATCCTGCCGAGATCACCAACCTCCGAATCCGCATCCAAGCCAACGCCCTATCCACCTGCTCCAATTGGCTTTCCAATTTTCTCATTGTCATGATCACGCCCCCTGCTTTTGCAAACTTGGACTATCAGACATATGTGATGTTTGCGGTCTTCAACGCCGCCATTATTCCCTGCGTGTACTTCTTCTTCCCTGAACCCAAGGGGCGGAGCTTGGAGGAGCTTGATGTCATCTTCGCCAGCGCGCACGCCGACAAAGTCAACCCCGTCAAACGCGCCAAAGAGATGCGTCACGTTGAGGGGAGAGAGCTTGAGAACGAGCTGGAAAAGTATTTTGGCTCAAGTGAGACCGTAGAGGATGCTCGTCCTATGATGCACTAAGATTAGCGAGAGTCATTGTATGTAGGCTCTCGAAAGCACTACATTTCACTTCCATTGTTCACACCTGAGATACCGACTTTGCTAATTATATTCAATTAACCTTTCCATACATCGTAGAGGAGAAGTTGACATGCTCAATGACAAATGAGATGACTTTGCGTTGGGCTTCCAGTCTTAGTTGAGAGATTCGTAGCTTAGGTAGAACTTTGCTTCCCCGAAGCGCATGGGGGTGGTGTTCTTTTGCCCATTCCAATCAAAGTAATCCAATAATGGTCACGATATTTCAGACTTCGACGCGTTCGAAGCTTTGGCGAGACAATAGACTTGTTCCTGAGACAACTCGCAACAAGGCCATCGTCTTTGAGATCAGTGAACAACCCTCGGGTTTACTGCCCTGTTTTCTTTGCCGATTCATTTGCAACTTGGCAAAGACTAATGTTTTGTTTCCCTTTAATCCGATGTAAGCATTGTTTTAGCGTTTCTTTCGCAGAGAACGAAGGAGAATCGGTCGCCAACAAAGACTGGATGCGAAGGTTAATGTTATTGTTTCCAATGTCTATCAATGCGATAGACTTGTTTAACCTCTGCCATATCGTGCTACTTGTGTCATATAACTAGGCTCAACGTCATTGATCTAAGACATTCGGAGTTGTGAGTTGTCAATACATTCTCCAGCATCCTCCTCCCACTTGTCTGATACCCATAGTACGACTCAAAATGTCTTACACTGACGACTACACGGACAGTTCTGACACAGAAGGTTCTGTATCATCAGTTCACTCGATACAGCATGCTTCTGGCAGCGAAGTCCGTCCTGCAACCCAACACAACCCCAGTTCACTTCTGACTACGATACTAGGATTCCCTCGAAATAATCCGAAACAGTTCGTCTTCTTCATTTTCACCATGCTGCTATCTTGGAAGCTAGAGATCTACAGCAAACTAGCAACGCCCTTTTATGACTACACTGCAGGTGACTGGGCCACGATCTTCCAGTACACCTTCGTCCTTCGCTACACTCGCCTATTCTGCAACATCTGGGGAAGCTGGCGATACGAGCCATCCCCCGTTCAGGCCTGGCCAAAATGGACCAACAGAGACGTCACCGTGATTCTCCCCACGATTGACCCAGGTAACGTAAAGTTTGTTAAATGCATCATCTCCGTACTCGAGAACAGGCCAGCGGCCATTCTCATCGTCACCGTCGGCGCCAGGATGCGCCGTCGCTGCGAGAAAGTCGCCAGGCGCTACAAGAAACAATACCCTTCCACGAGAATCGGCGTGAGTGCCATCCTCCATCCCTCGAAGCGACGTCAGGTGGCCCACGCCGTATCGCATGTCGAGACCGAAATCACGATCCTCGCTGACGACCACGTCCACTGGCCCAGCACCGAATTCATACCCTCGGTCCTGGCCCCCTTCGAGGACAACAACATGGGGGTGGTGGCGACATACAAGCGCGTGCTTCGCACGACACCTGGTAAGTGGTCCGTCATCTCTATTGTCAATCTGATCGGATGTTTCTACCTCCTTCGCCATAACTGGGAGCTACGCGCCTCCAATGCCATCGACGGAGGCGTCTTTGTCGTCTCTGGCCGCACCGCCGCCTACCGAACCAAGCTCCTCAAGTCAATGGGTTTCATGGACAGGTTCTGCAGGGAGCGTTTCCTCTTTGGCCTTTTCGGCGGCAAAGGTCTTGGCCCCGACGACGATAACTTTCTCACCCGCGAAGCATACCGACATGGCTGGAAAGTCAAGTTCCAGCAGACCGAAGATAGCGTGGTCGAGACGTCGCTGGGCGACGAGAATGCCGTCAAGTTCCGGGGTCAGCTAGTTCGCTGGGCGAGAACGACGTTTCGGAATAACCCGTGCATGTTGAGGCGCGTCAGCGACGTTTACACCTGGAGAATGCCGTACACCTACGTGGCGGTATACGCAGCGGCCCTCTTCAACTTTGCTTTGTTCTGGGACGCAACTCTCTTCGTGTCTCTGTATCTTTCATGGCACACCAGGGGTGTTTTCACGAGCGAGATGGGCCTGCTTGCGCTTTGGGTCCTGTGGACCAAGACCATCAAGCTCTGGCCGCACATCCTTCGCCACCCTGCCGATATCCCCTTGATACCTTGCCAGATTCTCTTTGCTTACGCTCACTCTCTAATCAAAGTTTGGGCACTGTTTACGTTCTGGGATTGTGCCTGGCTGGGCAGGAACTTGAACGCTGTCGACGCGGAGTCCAAGGAGTTGAGGAAGGAACTGGATAAGCACTTTACCTTTGCATAAGGTAACTGGTAGAGCTTTCGCGCTGGGTAAGAATATTCACTGATCTTGGAGGGCGTTTTGGTTGACTTCTTCTATTGTTGGGTTCTCTGCTCAAGTAAGTAAGTCAGGTGAGGTTAGGCTGGTTTAGATTTCATTCTGGGATACTCAGTTGCAAAGTTTTCGTATCGTTCAATCGAATGAAGTTGTTTTCATTGATTTACCAGGAGGCCGATTTTAAGTGACGTGTTCAATACTGTAATTCCTCTTGTAATCCACTCTATTCAGCATCGCAGGGATACTCACACACAACAAATCAAGGCTTCGCAAATACCCGACTAGGCTACAATACTGTCCATACAGATTAGGTCATCGATATGACGCATCTAGCGCGCATTTGCCTACGTTGAATCTAGAGTCCATTACTTGACACGTATCTTGAACTTGCAGTTGCTCGTGAAGAGTTGTTACACGATGAAAGTGTTTTCTTGAAGCTGCAAGACAGAAACAACGCGGTGTCTACATTGCAAAAAGCCACGCTGAATTGAGCTAACCAAGTGCTAATGGATCCTCTCCTTATCTGCGGGTGGAGTCCGCTATTGTATTGAAACCATATTCTCTTACTTGTGACTCATAAGAATCAAATCTCGTTGATAACAGGGTACCTGTAGAGCTGAACACATACGCCCGTGGCTGGTAAAAATCCCGTACTAGCGCAGGCCGAAGTCATCACCACGCTCCCTTCGAACCGGCAGGCATAGCACTCAAGTCTGCCTGACTTCTTGACGCAGCCACAATCTGTGTCCTGGGCAAAACACAACTACTTCCAAGTGACCTCTCCTCCAATTGGCCTGTTTTGGCAGGACGGCACCCTAAAGCATGTTAGTGTGCCTAGGAAGGATTCGGACCCATGCAGATCGGCAGTCCAGGCATACCATCTTCCCAATTTAGGATCCCGGGATGTTTTTCAGCCCTGTGGCTTGACGCTCTCTTGGACACTGGACCTATGAGATCTTCTTTTACCACACCAGAATTTCCATTCCATACCGTTGGTTGTGTGTGGCTTTGCACTTAGCTCAATACGTGCATGCAACATCTGTTCTACTTTTGTCACTCCAGATGAGGACAGGTTTTAGGCACCACCCTAAGGATCTGATCTTGATATAAGTGTACTTGCATACCCAAGAATCTAATCCTCAAATTTTGGTCTAGTATCTTCATCCCGTGAAACAATCAAAGCAAGCAACAAAAACCAAACACATATATCACCAAAATCAAGATGTCCTCAGCAGCCAGAACCGTCGCTCTCCGGCGTCTCGAGATAATTGCCTTCCCACCAGCCTTGATCCTCCTCATCGCCCACGGGATAGCATCCGAGCGAGCCTTCCCGGCCTTGGGTCTCCTCCCGCTCGCCGCCTCGGCCCTCCTTGGCCTCTTCGTCCTCAACCGCGATGCCGTCGCCGCCCTCGGCTCACCGATCCAAGCCCTGTCCGAATCCAACATATTCTGGGCCGACTGTCTCCTCGCGGTCTTCCACCTCTCGTTCCTGATTCCGAGTTGGATTCTCCTGACGGATCCGTGGCACGAGCCACTCATTGTGTTGGGGACATATTGCACTGTCTTCATGATGTTTGACCTGTGAGTATTCCTCTTGTCTCGGAGTGAATTGGGCGTTTCAAGGCTGACAATTTTCTTTAGGGGCGTCCATTTGTACATTGTCCTACCATAGGCTCTTCATTTCCTCGTTAGTCGCAGCTGCGACTGTCCTCACTGCCGTAGTGTCTCCAAGACGGGCTTCTTCTCGTCTACCGTATCCGAGTACACACCACTTAGCGATGGCAACGAGCCAGAGATGGCGGCTAGAGATCTTGAAGAGGGTAACGCGGCCAACCGCCTTTGAGAGAGTCTCAAATCATTGTGGAAAATCAACCCTGAGCGTACGGCGCACCGTAGAAGATGTAACCTTTTGTTCGGTTTCTTAGGCATTGGCAGGCCTGGATAGACTTGATGGCAGTCCCTTGAGGTATTAGGCTTGCGCCTCAACCTAAATTACATAGAATTCATGATCGTTTCTAGATGTTTCCTCGTCCTCAAAATCACTGGCGGCCCGTATGCTGTATAGACAGCAACGTTGGGCTGCTATGACCTAGCCTTATTGGACTTGACTTCACACCCGGTATCAGTCAGGTTCGGTGACATAAACTATGTGACTACCTAGTACTTTCAATGCGATAAAATCCAGGTTTGCGAGACGAAAGTTCTGTTGCAAAGACAAACAAGTCAACTAGTATTGACCATCTCTCTCCTTTCAACATCCGGATCAATCTTCGATGTTGGGACGCATTCAATTTGAAGATGACTTGATTAGTGATATCTGCATATCATTGAGTATCCCAGAATGATGCCTTGAACTCAAATATCGAGCTCCTAACAGTAGATTGGATAATGCCGGCAAACTTCAAACCTTGAACGATATCCCGCTTTCTTACGTGCTCATGCTTTTACTAAGGTCGGGCTGTGAGGGGAAGACGATTTCGCCACCGCATTATGTTGTCCCTTCTCCCCTCTTTAAGCAAAACTTCGGCGGAACGTTGAGCGAGAACGATAGCGAAAGAAGTCAAAACTTGGGAAGGGACACGTTAAAAGTCCGCTCGTTGCGCTCTCATCTCTGTTCAGTACTGGGATGACATTGATGTGAGAGCCAATCTCTGCCATATACGGTAATTGTTATCATCTCATTCCCACGTGTCTACTCAAGTTCTGAGCAGCTACGCAGATTATCATGATGCTATTTACAGACCTCAAGAACCATGTTGGAATGGGTTATGCTGCCATAGGTTTAATCCTAATCCTCATTACCTACGTAAGCATCGGATGCTATCCATTCAGTAGAGCCTCTATCCCACGACAACGTTGCAAGAAACGCTGTGCTATCTTCATCCAGTGCCCAGCAATTAATTCTTCCAGACAATACACACAGCCTTCGGCAATCCCCTCCGACACGTTCCAGGCCCGTGGCATACTCTCATCACCCACCTCCCTCTCAAATACCACGTCCTCACCGGCCGACGAATGTACTATGTCCACGCGCTGCACGCTAGCCACGGCCCTATCGTCCGCATCTCTCCCCGCGAGGTAGCTGTCGCAGACCCAGCAGGCTTTACCGCAATCCACCGCATCGGGAGTGGCTTCCTCAAGGCGCCGTGGTACGAGGAGTCTAACTCGCCCGACGGGGGCGAGCCGAGTATTTTTGCGATGCGGGATCCCAGGAAACATGCGACTCGCAGGAGACTTCTCGGCAGGGTGTTTACGAAGGCGTCGCTTAGGAAAGAGTGGGAGGGAGTTGTTAGGAACAAGGTTGATGTGGCTGTGAGTAAAATTCGCAAAGAGGCGGAGGGGGATGGGTGTTCGGATGTGTTGAAATGGTTCACCATGCTGGCGACCGATGTCGTGGCTCATTTGTGCTTCGGGGAGTCTTTCAAGATGCTGGAACTAGGCGAGGTAGGTTGCTCCTGATTCTACGCCGACCTCATGCCAGCATACTAATGACATGACGAAAGAAAAACGACTACATGAAGATGCTGGAGCTTATATCTGTCCAAAACATCACGCGTTATGAGCTGCCCTGGCTGCACTTTATCCGCTCTCATGTGCCACTCCTCAAATCCTCGACAGATCTCGTCGACGCACAAGCCGTCCTTGACAGCTACGGTGATCGCGCAGTTGAGAACCTCCGTCAGAACAGCGATCGCAACAGGACTCTGTTCGCGACCTTGCTGAATGCCCTCGACGCGGACGATACCAACGACAAAGAAGAAAAAGAGCAAGACGGCAATGCGAAGCTAACAGAAGAAATGGTGCAGCGAGAAAGCCGGAGCATGATCATCGGCGGCTCGGACACAACATCTATCACGCTGGCATACCTAGTCTGGGTGGTCGTCAAGCGACCTGATTTGAGAGTCAGAATGGAAGATGAGGTCGCGGGACTGAGCCCAGATTTCGACGATGATGCGCTTGAAAAGCTTCCGCTGCTCAACGCCGTGATTGACGAGACGTTGAGGCTGTACGGCGCTGTCCCGGGACAGCTGTCGAGGTCGGTGCCGGCAGGCGGCGCCACGATCGGGGCCTACTTTGTCCCCGGCGGCGTGACGGTGGAGACGCAGGCGTACACACTTCACCGGGATCCGGAGGTGTGGCCGGATCCCCTACGGTAAGGCTCTCACTGACTACCTTATGGATGCGGTGTTGCGACGGAATGGCGTCGAAAAGAAGCAACCAGCTGACGTGACAAAAGCTTCGACGAGACACGATTCATGGACCAAAGCAGACTGACAGCGAACCAGAAACTTCTTTACTCTCCCTGGGGTGCCGGCTCGCGGATCTGCCTAGGCGTAGAGCTCGCCAGAATGGAACTCAGATTAGCCGTGGCCGTGCTTTTTCGGGAGTGCAGGGATCTAAGGATGGCGCCTGTGATGACGGATGAGATGATGGAGATGGAGAACTTCTTCATGATCAGCCCTGTTGGGCACAAGTGTGAAGTGACTTTGTCTTGATGCGCCGCCGGTGATCAAAAGAAAGAATCAGTGTGTGGTTTGTGATTGCGTACGCAGTAGAGTCTGGCTCGGGGTTTCCGGATCGCGCAATTCGAGGCGGGCATTGAGCAGTGGGCAGAATTTTGGGGGATTTGACTCACGGCGGCCATGTTTTTAGAATGTCATGCCATGATTAGTTGCCGCGACGCGGTGTTTGGCAGGTTTCCCACCGTTTGGTAGATCTTGAAGATGTTGATCCATCTGGACCTCCACTTACATCGATCTGTGTGATGCAGAGGGAGGGACCCCAGGGCTTCCTATCAACTATGCTATCAGCTCCCATCATTAACAAGACCCCCTCATGCCTCTCCCGGCCTTGGAAGTAAGATCCCGTCTTGGCCAGGTCCTTTGGGAGGGAGCACGTGGGGATGGACCCTTTCTTGCAAGTACCCTTTGTCACGGACATTACTAGCTCGGCGCAAGTTTTTTTTCTCGCCATTCACCCATTCTTCCAGAAGATTTTTGGAAGATTTTCAGATGAACGACTCATGCGTTCGCCTCCCTGTTCGCAGATTGCAACCGGCGCTTCTAGCCACTCACAAGTCTAATTGGTGCTGGAATGAGTGGAATCGGGCCCGCCACATACCGCGCTACCGCGCTTTGTACCTCCGTACCGCCGGCGCAAATGGGCTGGGACCCACAGCACCCCGTCCTCCGCGACCCCGGACCCGCCCGCCTCGGCCAACTTGGGAAGAGTTTTTACGTACCTGGAATTGCCATCGCTCCATTTCTCTCAGCATTTTCTGCGAGACCGGAGATGGGATAGCTTCTGAAGCTTCGCGACGATGCTTGTTGATGCGTTGAATCAAATGCGACACGTTTGAGATGCCAACAAGACCCTCACTGCGAGATTCACTCGAGTCACTGTGACAGACGAGTACATCCAGACCGAAAGCAGACCGAGGTGTGAAGAGGTGAAGCGCGGCCAAGCTCGGTGAGAGCGCCCAGCTTCACGATCTGCTGCAAGCTCTCATCCTCGCCCCTCATGCCCCCACACTACCCAGGAACGCCCCGCGAACTAGCCCGATGATGCCATTGTCTAGTGCCCAGTCCTCCGGTCTCGCCCTAGGGATGCAAAAAAATCTTGCAGATGGGATTGACTGCCGCTAGGTATCTCATATAATCTCAATATGGGCCCCTCCACGTCTTGTAGTCCGTTCCCTCTGGACAACCTTTCGACTGTTCGATCTCCCAAGTCTCGAACAAACACAGGCAATTAGCCCCAACGGAACAATCGCCGGCTTCAGTCACTGTCCTTGAGAAACAGGATATTCAGCCATGACGGCGTACGATTCCTCCCGGCCCCGGTCCATCGGGCCCGCCGCCGACGACGATGCGGTCCGCGACATTGAGAAGTCTGGTGCCGAGGACCACCACGACCACCACGACGACAAGGCCGCCATCCTGGAGCCCCAGCTCAACGTCGGCGGCCACGGCCGCACCCAGCGCCGTCTTCGCGACTACCAAGTCACCATGATTGGTTTCTGCAGTGGTATCGGAACCGGTCTCTTCATCGGAACGGGCTCGGCCTACGCCAAGGCCGGTCCGGCTGGTCTTCTGCTCGCCTACATCATCGTCGGTGCGGTTTTGTGGTGTGTGATGCAGAGTATTGGAGAGCTTGCGACCTTGGTATGTGTTACACAGCTTCCCACTGCGGGAGATGTCCCTGCAGCTATCACGCGCAAACAGCAAGACTGACTCTTGACTACAGATTCCCACCGCCGGTTCGTTCCCCCACTGGGCAACCCGCTTCATCGACCCGGCCGTCGGCTTCTCCCTCGCAATCTCATACGGTTACTGCTACACGATCTCCATCGGCGCAGAAGCCTCGGCGGCTGCGATTCTGGTGTCGTACTGGACAGACATAACACCCGCCGTCGTCATCACGATATCCCTCGCCCTCATCCTCTTCTGCAACCTGCTCAGCGTGCGCTGGTACGGCGAGACCGAGGTCGTGGGCGGCTCCATCAAGGTCCTCTGCTTCATCGGCCTCGTCTTCACCTCCATCATCATCACCGCCGGCGGAGGTCCCAACCACGAGGCCATCGGCTTCCGGTACTGGAATAACCCTGGAGCGTGGGTTGATTACAACGGCATCACTGGTTCGACTGGTCACTTCCTGGGTTTCCTCGCTGCCTTTGTGAACGCGTCCTTCTCCTTCATTGGTGTATGTTATCCCCTGCCGCAGTCTCTCTCTCTCATTACCCCCTCAAGAGAAGAGAGTCAGAGAAGCTAGACGATTCGCAAACAAAAACTGACACCAAAAACAGGTCGAGACAGTCGTCATCAGCGCCGCAGAATCAATCAACCCCCACAAGGCCATCCCCAACGCCGCCCGTCGCGTAACATGGCGCATCGGCTTCTTCTACGTCCTCGGCGCCCTCCTCATCTCCCTCATCGTCGACCCCCGCGAAGAGGGCCTCGTCTCCGACTCGGGCAACGCAAACTCCTCCCCCTGGGTCATCGCCATTCGCCAGGCCGGCATCAACATCCTCCCCTCCATCGTCAACGCCTGCATCCTCGTCAGCGCCTGGAGCGCAGGCAACTCGTACTGCTGGGTCGGCTCTCGCATGATCGTCGCCATGACGACGGACCGCCAGCTGCCGCAGTTCTTTGGCCGCACGACCAAGCACGGCGTGCCGTACGTTGCTGTCATCACGGCGTGGTTGTTTGGCCCGTTGGCGTATCTCAGTCTCGGGTCTGGCGGCGCGGCTGATGCGTTCAACTGGTTGCTGAGTTTGAGTACCGTTGCCGGCTTGATTGCGTGGGCGACGCTTTGCTTCTGCTACATCCGCTTTCACAAGGCGATGAAGGTGCAGGGTGTCAGCCGTGATACTTTGCCCTGGAAGGCACCTTTCCAGCCGTTCGCGGCTTGGTTTGGCTTCATCGGATCGACCATTATCGTCTTCGTGGCTGGCTTCTCCGTCTTCCTTGCTGGTAACTGGTCGACCTCGGACTTTATCTCATCGTATATCGGCATCCCCATCTTCATCGTGCCCATCATCGTGTGGAAGATTGTCCATAAGACCAAGGTATGTTTTTCTCTTCGTTCACACAAGTTGAAGCGCAGTACGCTGACTATGCTTAGTTCGTCCGCGCTCACGAGATCGATCTCTGGTCTGGCCGTCTTCACGAGTCTGAGTGGGCCCCCGAGAAGGCCAAGCCGACGACGTTTAGCGGGAAGGTCAAGGACTGGTTCTCATGATCGACACAGACATTTGAGTCGGGTGAACCTCTGCATTGCTGCCAGTCGCGCGCATGAAGATAGAGGTTGTGTAGCATTAGTCTTAATAATGGAACTACGGGAACGTTTCCGAAGACTCAAAACATCAAGCTCCCCCGTGTGTGTGTAAAATTGATCAAGCCGGACAAGCCAGTAGATACGATACCATTTTGTCCAGGGAAGACCTGCCATTTGTCATCAAAGCCACGTAAGAAGCAATTTGAATCGCATTCAAGCTACCTATGGTCTGATTATACAAATAACAAGGGGCAAGCCTCCCATAAGCTTTTCTCCATGTGTAAGTTGGCTATCCTGCCACGAAATGAAGTTATCATCTGACCTAAGTCGCCTTCTTCTAGGAGATGATGATGGAAAACATATTTTGACGGGGAACAAGTACTAGGTAGTATTCAAGCGGGTGCGCAAGCAAGTATGGGGTTTTTCCTCATAGGCATCAGTCAATCATCACAATGGGCTCTTCTTACCTCTCATACGAGGCCTCTCTACCGGCACTAGTCATGACCGTCCCCCGCTGGCGTCTGCAGGGAAGTTGTTTATCTAACTGAACCCAACGCCCTCCATCGGGTGATTCCACATCGGTTTCCATCTCGGAAGGTCGGGCCCGATGCAAGAACGTCATTCCAAAGCTGCCCAGCCCCGTCAGCCCATCCAAGAGAGGTGAGAAGAGAGCTCAAGTCATTGAAATGAGCTAGCCTGAACTTTAACCGACGTCAAGGCAAAGATGTCCAGATTATCGATAAGCTGACCACCAGACTACATAGTACATGAGGTAGTCTCGAGCAGTCGATCCCACCCTCCTCCCCGTTATCGCTGCCCTGGCGTGTTCGAACCCCAGGTTTCCGGCGGTTATGACCAAGATGGTTGCCAATTTTGACTTTGCTTGACTAAGTGCAGTCTCGCTCAAACGCCTTGCGTAGTTGGCCCTCGTCGGGTCCCTCCTGCGCGTAGGTGTATCCACCATACACGATGTTGGTCAGCCGGGAAGTGAGGCTTGTCAGCTGTACGTCGGTAAAGTGTGTAGCCAGACGTCACACCATCCACCTCACATCCACACACACCTCGCGCACCGCGCATATCCCGTACGCCTACATAAAGTACGCAACACACACAGCCCTTATCCCCCGCGTTTTATCGTGTCCACGTACCGATAACGGAGTCGCCGCTGTACTGCGCCGCAATCCGCCCATGCATCTGCATTCCACGATGTGTTTCCGACATGGGGTTTCAGCTACATAGGGGTTTGGCTTGATAGTAGCGAAAGGGCAATGAACTGAGATTTCAGGGCTCATGGTTTTCAAACAGGGCGGCAACGGTGCCCGTCGTTCCGGACCAAGCTTACATATATGTAAAGTTCAAACTCGTCGTCAATATCGTGCTAGTGCGATTGTCGCAATGAGCGCATTCGAGCGACCAACACCAAAGGCTTGTATGAGAGAGCCACGACATACTTGCTCACCCACTGTATAGTACACACAGGGACCCAAAACAAGGCCAGGAAATGATGTTATCAAGAAGAATGAATCAGTCCGCTCTATGGATATTCTACGAGAAAGCTGCAAAAGCTGCAAAAGTCTACTCGATTCTTCGGCTGGGTTTTGAGAGTCTCGTGGGACTCAAGGGCTTGGCGTAAGCAGGCCCGTAGGACGGCAGATCGGCTGGCTCAAAGAGGTTTGGTCCCCTCCTGCACGAGTCTCGGCCGTTCCGGTACAACGCACTTTTGCGCTGTTGCTGATTTTGCTTTCTTTTGGCCCATACATTAAACCCGCCTCTCCCCCTGCTAGAGCTTATTCTCGTTCCGGGTGTGCTGTGGTGGACTAGCCTTACCACGCATGGTGGGATTGCAAGGGGGGTTTCGCGGTTTCGAAGAGACCCTGGCTCGCCATGTTGGTCCTGATTCTTGAGATTCTAAGGAACTTTGTGACCAAGGCCAAGGAAGCTTTGCATTGGAAATGTTGGATGTGTTACCCGATCCTATTATCTGGGCTGCATTCATATATGTGTGTTTACCTGTCAGACGCCTTTGGATCGCTATTGATTGGGATGCTGAGTGGGTATGATCTGCTAGGCGAGGTTGGAAGAGTATCCTCATCGAGCGACTGGCAGCCGTTGAGATAGGTATCCGTCTTCAATCGATAGTCGCCTGTAGATCAGTCGCCAAGGTTTCGGATTTCTCAGGGTACAGTAGGTCTGGTGTCGCACAAGAACTCTGCGAACGGCTTCGCCAAGATCGCGAATGCGTGGCAGGCCAGGCAGGGTCCCTGGAAGGCTCTTATTCTCGCAAAAAGAAAAAGTCCCGCTGGTGAAGATCATGAGTGGCTGAGGCGTATGAAATGACATCGGCTTATTTCTTTGGAATCAATAACGAGACTCTCTTTCTAACCAATCTTGTCCGGCCTCACAGTACATGATCATGACTAACAAGGCAGAAGGGTATCATGAGCCTCCGTCACCTCCATTCATGTATGACTTTCTGAAACGTCTATTGGTAGTCGCGATGACAACGCTGCCTAGATTGGTACGAAGAACGAAGGCGTAGCAGAGACCTCACATGATGAGAGTTATGATGCGATCTCGAGATTGGTTCGCAACGGCGGTATCTTCTCCTGTACTCCTGCATAAGAGACGCTGCACCGCCTGCAGCGGACATCATAGAGTCCGCTCTTTAGGGCTGAGGATGAATCATCGTGGCACATCGACATCTCCAGAGAGAGGCCTCACCGTCGTCATCGACCACCCAAGATCGCGGTAGACTCGCCATCAATCTTTGGCTTCAACGCAGGGAGGGTGTGGCGTACAGACCACACCTCCATGCTGACAGGCGAACCAGTGAGAGAGAGTCCACGACTGATCCCCAGAGACACACGTCCCCTTAGGCAGACACACACTTGATATGCAGGTTGCATACAATGTCTCTTTCCCCCCCGGTCCAGTCGCTCGCACTTCTCGGACGACGTTGGACAGGCACGTCAGTAGGACCTCGGACTAAGTGGGTATGTTTGAATTAGGCAGGGCGGGTAAGGCTGGCAGTTGGCTTCTGGACGGGATCCCGGGTGTGTCCCGTGTGCCAGTAACTCGGCTGCGGTGCCCCCCCTCCTGTCCTCTTGGTGGTCCCTTTGCTATCCCCTGGCGTAAGAAGTAGCGCCGGCTGTACCCAATCCAAGGTCTCTGATCGTGCCGCCTTAACGGGCGCTTCTCTTGTTTGGGAATCTGACTCCGAGAAGGCTGATCAAATCGAAAGACGCGAAGGAATGGGGGTAGTGGTGGTGTACATGGAGGAGGAGGGACAATATTCAACCTTGTTGTAATATGTGTTGGGGGCCATTTCCGGCCCCCAAACTTCTTCTTTTTCCCTTGGAAAGTACTTGTTAATAGTATGGAATTCACTCTTAAAGACGGGAGTTTCGCCCTACCAGAAGCAAAATTTCCAAGAATCGCAAATCTCTTCTCTTCTATTCTCGAAAAGTAGGAACAAAACGAACCACAATGACTTCGTCTGCGTGCACCTACGGCGGAACCCAAATCAACTTCCTGATGCCCCGGACACCTGGTGTGGCATGGACCGAACCAGCGGGACACCCAACGGCCCCCAAGTATGATCCCACCCCCATCCCATCCCGACATGCAGGGCGGCGAACACACAGATCTGGTTGGTGGCAAACGAGAAAGGACAGGACATCGGCCGCTGACATTTCGTTTTTCTGATTTGTAGCAGGAATGGAGGCAACAATGACAGGCCGCAGATTCTCACGTTTGCTCTACAAAAAAGACCACGGGCGACTCGGGCGAGTGCCAACAAGGTCCGGACGGGATGCATTACTTGTAAGCCGGTTCCACTACGGTCCATGTTTTGAGAGACTTCTCTTCTATGTTTCAATGGTAGCTAATCAGAACATCGTCACAGGCAAGTGAGTATTCCTCCTCGGAGTGAGAGTGAGAGAAAAAAAAAGCAGGAATAGCTTCTCACGCCTTGTGGTCCCAGGCGCCGACACGTAAAATGCGATGAAGTGAAGCCTTCATGCCAGCGATGCGTGAAATGGCAAGGGTTCTGTGAAGGATACGACTCTCCCAATAGCTCTTCGGCCTCACCCCCAAGCTCAGACGACGCAGACAACACCAACAAGACAACATCATCATCATTCTCTTCTTCTTCTTCGTCGTCGTCGTCCGTCGCTCGCGTCTCCAAGAAGAAGCCGCTCGTCGCAAACACCCGCCCCAGATCGCAATCTCAACTAATCGACATCAACCTACCACTCGAACCCACCGAGAACCTCTTCGTTAACGTCTTTGAACGCCAATACTTTGACTACTGGCTCGCCCGCCGCTACCGCCTCGGCGGCGGCTTCTTCGACGAGCAGCTATGGGCCGAGACCATCCCGCAAATGAGCCACCAGCACGCCTCGGTCCGGTACGCCGCCATGGCCGTCGGCGGCATCGGCAAAGCCCTCCTCCACAGCCTGAAGCCGACCACGCCCGCCCAGCTCGGCGCCAACGGGCCCCACTACGGCCTCGCCCTCTCGTACTACGGCCGCGCCATCCGCGAGGTCCACAAGGCCGTCGCCGCGCCCCGCGACGAGACCAACAGCAGCAGCAGTCTACGGGCCGCCATCGTCTGCTGCCTGCTCTTTGTCTGCTTCGAGGTGCTTCACGGCGATCGCAAGGCCGCCTTTGCGCTTATCAATAGCGGGCAGACGATGATGGATGAGTTACTGCGCCGGTGTGAGGAGGATAAGAGCCGGGATAAGAGCATTATTGGCGCCGAGGCCGTTGAGACGGAGGCGCTGCATGTGTTTCAGCGGCTTATCCAGCAGTCTTGGTCTTGCGGTGTGCTTCGAAGGCGGGAGAGGCGCCCTGTGAAGGTAGAGGGCGATCTTGTCGCGGAAGAGAAGAAGGACTCGTACTCATCTGAGTCGTGGTGTTGCCAGGGAGGGCCTGGGAGGAAGTGCGCGATTCACAAGATGCCCGCGAAATTCAGTAGTCTCCAGGAAGCTCGTCGATGGTGGGATGTGACGCAGCACTACGTGACGCACTCCTCCGACATCGTCTGCCGCGTGACCCAGCTAGGGTTGAGCGAAGACTTCCTCTCCGAGTGTAATGAGCGCATCCGCAGACAACTAGAAGAAAGCGAGCGCTTAAGAACCGGAGCCGTCAGCAAATCATTCTCGTCCTCATCTGCGGCCACAGGAGCTGACGACACCGCCTCGCGCTGGCAAGACTTCAGAGACGCCCTAGCACGATGGGAAACCGGCTTCGCGCCCCTCTGGACCGCCGCCCGCAAGACCAAAACCTCAGACGAGAGATCCTACAGCCAAGCAGCGCACCTCCGCGCCCAATACCTCACCCTCTCCAACTGCCTCGAGTCCCCCCTCGGCTGCAGCTACGAGCGCGTGGCCCGCCTCACCCCGCGCTTCCGCGAAGTCATCCAGCTCTCCGCCGGCCTGCTCGACTACCAGAAGCGCTCGTCCCTCCCCGGCGAGATCTTCACCATGGACATGGGTCCCACCTGGCCCCTCTTCCTCGCGGGGACGCGGTGCCGGGTGCCCGAGCTGCGCAACGAGGCGATCCGGCTGCTGCGGGAGAACCCGCGGCGCGACGGGCTGTGGGACAGCCGGTTCTTTTACGCGCTGATGATGAGGAATAAGATGCTGGAGATTTCGAATTCGAGGGAGGGCACGCCCGAGGAGCAGTGGTGGCGGCTGCAGCATCGGTCTGCGTGTGTTGATGAGCAGGGGGCGTTGATTGCCAAGGCGATGGATAAGAACCCTCTGACGGGGACGTGGGATCTGGGGGAGGATAACGTGAGGAGGTTTCTGTTTGATTGAAGAAAGATTGTTTCTTGGAACAGGGGGAAGAGGCTGGTCTCGTACCCCTTCTTGGTGTATGGATGAGGGAGAAGGTGGACATTTTGGTTAAGTCTTCATCTGAGCCTTGACCTGTTGCAGGGTTGGTTTCTGAACTTCAGACTGGCATTGAGAAAATTTGATAGACCTGTATGTCTTCAGATTGTGGAATCTTGGGTGGCCATTGTCATGTAAATCCTTAGGCTAGATTGGATCCGGTTATGCCTGATAACTACTAGTATTGAGTATGTACCCAAAGACTTGTATCCTCACAAGGAACCATCACGAGATAACGGACAACAATAAAAACCCAATCATTGGCTCGTACAGCAATGAGACATGCCTGCTCGTTCTAATATCTAAACGCAAATGCGATTTCAAGCACTCAAGAGGGGAGTGGTATCCTAAACTCAACACAAACACCCTCCAGCCCATCAAATCGAGCCCCTAATCATCAAGGAACTCCTCTAATCAAATACATCCGTAGCATACCTCTCATTCCGAATCCCCTCAAACCACTTCTTCGCCCCCTCATAATCCAAATCCCTCAACTCAGCAAGTCCCTCACCCTTGCCCTCCTTCGCGGACTCCAGAATAACCCTCACGCAAGCCTCCTCGACCGCCTTCCCCACACTCCTCGTCCCGCACACAAACAACTTGGCCCCGCGAGCCCACAGCTCCGAGATGTCCTTCTTATCGCGGTACATTCTGTCCTGCACATACCGACACCCTGCACCCTCTGCTTCCCGTTCCCCTTGAGAAGTAGCACGAGAATATGCCCTCCGAACAGAGACAGCACCCATCTTTTCCCAGGCATCGAACTCCTCGCGGTACAAATCATCTGCGCCCGGTCTTCGGCATCCGTAGAACAGCAAAGCAGGCGCAAGCGTCCGTCCCGCAGCCAGCATCGCCGCGCGCTCTTGTACGAAACCGCGGAAGGGTGCGATGCCGGATCCGGCGGCGACGAGAATCAGCGGGGTGTTTTCCGGGTCGCGAGGCAAGTGGAATGCGGCGTGTGAGGGTCGGACGGCGACGTGCAGCTTGTCGCCCTTCTTGAGGGCGGCGAGGTAGCTTGTAGCTACGCCGACGTGGCGGCCTTGGCCTGATAAGGATGGCGAGTCGAGGACGGAGTAGGTTAGAGTTGCTTGAGAGGGGTTGCGGAGTGGAGAGGATGAGATTGAGCTGAAGGGAGCAAGAAGTTAGCTGATATGTATTTCCGAAGAGAGAAGCAGAGAGAACATACTATTGGCGAACGCGCATGGGAGGGAGCATGGCGAGAAACGCGCCGATGGGCAGCGCGATAGACGGGAATCTCTCTAGGAGATCTAGCACGGTGACTCGCTTCTGGGTGATTTCCTCTTGATACTCATCGCCTGCGAGCTGCTCCAGCTTCTTGATGGTGTCATCATCTTGGGTCGCTTCCATCAGAGACAGGATATTCCGCTTTGTCGCCGGCTGTGCAAGCTCCACATACGCGCTGAGAATATCCAGGGCAGAGATCGTCTGGTTGACTGGCAAGGCAGTCCTCTTATCGCCAGAGATGGTCAGGCACGCATCCCACGCTAGCTGGAACCTCCTAAACACTCTCTCGACATTGCTGCGTGGGTTCAGGGGCAACACCGCGAGATAGTCTCCCGACCTGTACGTCATGTTTGAGGGGAGCTGGATATCCATGTGTCTTTTCTCAGGTTCACCAGGCGAAGTCAGCACCTTCTCCTCCAAAACGACAGCCTCCTGGACATCGGACCGCAGCGTAGATGTGCGCGGGTTGGAGATCTGCACGGCGAGACCGGATTGCAGGCCACTGCCATCCTGTGCCTCGGCCACCTCGTACTTCTCAGCCAGTGCCGGCCACAAGATCTCGTCTTCCCAGACTTCAAAGTCGGAAAACATATCTCGCTCAGCAGCGTCAGTAAGACCCATGGGGACGAGTCTGCTGCCTCCACGCTTCTCCATGGTGGTATCAACCAGATGTGGGATGCGGTGGAAGGTTTGCACCCAGTCATGGTGACCACAGCCAAAGACGGCATAGGAGACATCCTGCAGCTCCTGGCCCTTCAGGCTCTCGAGCCAGGCAACGAAATGAGCTGCGTTATCTGGTGGCTGACCTTCGTATGAAGCAGTGATGATGACCACGGGCTGGTTTTTGATGAGATTTTCCCGGGCGGTATCAAGAGGCTCGACGACCGTGGCATCGAATCCGTGGGAACTCGCGTCGGTCGCAAGGCGCTGGGCGAGGGCCTCACAGGTGCCACTGTTGGAGCCATAGTAGATGCTAATGGGTCTCCCGCTTCGTGCGGAGGCCTTGTTTCCGTTGGTCTGTTCACCGTTCGCCTGAGCAGATGGCGAAGGCCGATGAGCTAGCTTGGTCTTACTCGGTCCCCTACCCGCGAGTTTGTGCTCCAGCTCCGTGGGACTCATGCCATGCCGCAGAGTCGCGCGCATATAGAAGTCTTTTGGCTTGATTGTTAGGGACTCGGAGATCTTGAGCTGATAATTCGGGTCGTCCATGGTAAAGTTAAAGTTTTGCAGCAGCATAGCTGTGGCGAGCAAAGCCTCTTGCCAGGCGAATGGCCGGCCGATACAAGCGCGCATACCGTTGCCAAAGGGTTTCCACGAATTCGGGAATTCCTTCTGAGTTCGCTCAAAGTTTTCGTCCAGCATTCTTTCGGGCTTGAACTCGCCGGCATCGTTGCCGTAGACGATGGGGTCAAGTTGGGATTTGCCGAGCAGGCAGGCAATGGATTCGCCCTTCTTGACTGGATATTTGCCGCCGATAAGGGTGTCTTCCTTAGCTTCCACGGCAAAAGCCGGGATTGTGGCGCAAAGACGGAGAGTCTCGCGGAGAACCTAGCAAGTCGGAATGTCAGTGTTATTGTCTTGAGCGATCGTGTATAGAGCTGTCGAGACTTACGGCATTTAGATAAGGTAGCTTAGAAAGGTGGTCTATCGTGATGGGGGCTTGCCCAATGACATCGTCAACTTCCTGCTGGGCCTTTCGGTAGGCCGCTGGCTGGCGCAAAAGCTCAAAAAATGCAAAAGACAGCATGCCGGAGGTTGTCTCATGGCCGGCAATAAGGAAGGTAATCAGATTATCAATGATGCTGGCATCGGTCATCTTCTGGCCCGTCTTGGGGTCCACGCCGTTCAGCATTGCAGACAACAGGTCCTTTCTGTCTGATGGGTTTGCCTTGCGTGATTCAAGAACTTCTCTGGCCGTTTTGCGCAACAGTTCAATGTCGGCAAAGAACTTTTGCTCTGTGCTCCGGAAGAAGTAGTTGGCAAAGGCTGGTCTCTTGTCCCTGTTGCCGCATTCTGTGAGAGCGTCGCCCATGGCGTTGATGAAGGGGTGGAGTTCCTCGCGGTAGTACGAGTTGAAGCGGAAGTCCATTGAGCAGAGGGCAATTGTGTCGAGGGTCAGCCGAGTGAAGTCGTCGGTGACGCGAATCGGTGTCTGGCTTCCGTGGCGGGCCCATTTCATGGCCATTTGGGAGGCAACGTCGGCCATCTCGTCAAACATGCCGCGGATGGTGACGGGACCGAAAGCTGGGATAAGGATTCTGTGCGCGATGCCCCAATTGGGTTCCTCTGGTTTGGCCTGGAAGTTCGTTAGCTAGAATGTTGTTGCGGGTATAGAGGGGATTCTTACGGTGAAGAGACCATCATTGGCGATGTGTCTGACTTCCTGTAAGGACAATTAGCCTTGCTTGCTGTCCGGGGGACTCTAGGTCTGTCTTACGCGAAGGACATTGTTCAAGGACTTTTGGAAGCGAGTCTCATCGCACACCTCGTTGACAAGGGCGTTCGTGGATACGAAGACGACAGTCATTCCTGGCATGCGTAGCCGGTAAACCTCGCCTGGAAGTATGGTTTTAGCAAACTCGAGTTGGGGTTAAGGAGACACGCCTTTGAAGAACGTCGATGGGCTTACCATATGTATCAGCCAAACGATGTAGGTCGTTCAATGGGTTCTCAGGATTGAACTCGGCAATGTGCCCTAAGAAGGGGAGACCTCTTGGTTCGGGGATAGGCACCTCCTCTGTGGTCGCCATGTTGACAGTGGTTGACGTCGTATGATTTGGGATACGGAGGATGACTCTGGGTAGGTGGGACGAGAACGAGGGGACAGCGTCCAATTTGTACTTTGAAAAGACGTCAAGACTCAAGTCGAGTCTAGTTCGAGCCCGTGTCAAGGGTAGAGTAATACTCCAGAGTTGTTGCAGGGCGGAGAGAGGCAGAGAAGGGAGATGCGTGTGGAGCTGTGGAACAACTCGGTGAATTCCCACCGTCTCTAATGACCCCTAACGATGATCTCAATGACTAATGGCCGACGGCCTTTCGATTTTTAGTAGTATCGTGGCGCCTTCTTGTCAACCCAGAACGCTGGGCATGTGGGAACGCTAGCAACAGGAGTGATCAGGGGAATATGAGAGATGTGGACGGAAAGATGATTAAGAGCTGGCATTTAAGAGGAGGATTACGATGGTACGGGGTTGGGCGGGTCGACAAATACGTTGGTCCGGATGCAGCGCCAGGGGTGTTGGACAGAGATGCGCGAGGTGCTCGTAACCTTCAGAGGACGAGTCCAACTAAGGTATTCGTACTTGGAGCTACTCACTTTTTGGCCAGTTATCGACGCTATTCGGTGTGTCTTGCCCCGGTTTTGAAGTACATTAGTTGGTACGGATAGCGGCACGAAACGAAGGATCTTTGCCTGCAGCGGTTGGTTGGAAATGCCTATCCAACGTGAAACTGTTGGTTGGGACGCACATCTACGGCCCAAAGCGCATAGCTATCTACACATGTAGGCAGCGAGTGTAGCAAGGACTTTACAGAGACAGTAAACCTAGTGCGGCAGGCTTAGCTTCTGTGTAAAGTGCCTGGTGTCTCCCAGCTACACTAGGGCTGACGGCGCGTGGGAAGTGGCTGGCATACGAGTACACCCAGTGGCTAAGTTCTGAGACATCAAATTTGGCCGCCGCAACAATGTCTCTCGCTCGCATTGTGCTGCCTGCCTGCGGTGTCATTCAATTCTTGCGGGGTGCTTGTTATTCCTCTCGGGCGCCTTTCCAAACTTTCCAAGCCGCGACGCACTTTTGAACAATTCCCCGAAGCCGATGCATGTTGGTGGAGGACACTTGTCGTTCGATTGACAATGCCACGACCTGGGACCCAAAAGTGTTTGAGTCGTGATCCAGAGGTCCGGGAGTTGCAACCGGAGCGGGCGAATAGGGTTCGGTGGGTTTGCAGCGCCGACCCTCCGGTCGATAGACTCTCATGATGCAGCGATTGGCGGCGGACAGGCCCGCGCTGGGGTGGATTACTCCGCTAATGACTCTCGTCTTTCGGCCCTGAACTCTGTTTTTGCGGGTATCGGTAGTCTCAGTGCTGCGGTACTTCTGCCGCTATTGGGGTGATTCGATGCATCGTCACTGTCATAGCCAACAATCATGAAGGCAGTAATGGCGCTCGTTGCGCGAATATTGCCGGGTTACACAGCGTCCAACCGCCAAGCAGCGCACCTTGAATAGTGTGGGAGGTTGACAAGCCGGCGAGCGATTTGTGCTGTTTCGTCGCGCTGCGCCGTCGCCGCCGAGAGTAAGGCGCGAATTTCCCGAGGCGAGAAACACCGAAACCACGGAGATATGGCTTGTCCTGTTCTCCTTTCTCAATCGCAATCTGTTCGAATTCATCAAACGGAGAACTGCGTGGTCAGTGCAAGATTGACACTGTATCTCAAGGTCCTCGAATGTCTCCGCCCGATGATTGAATTTAATGTGTCGTCTCCACCACTGTCCATGGCTGTGTTGAATCCAGGCTCGGGACGGGGCTTGGGAGAGGAGTCGGATAGACTTGAGCTCCGGAGCGGCTTAGGTCGGGCCGTGCTTCGATCTTCGATCCCGGGTCAAGCAGGCTGTGGCGCCTGGATTTACACGTCAGCTTTGACGCTGAGCACATCTCAGAGGTGGCATCTGAGTATCTGGACAAAACAAAAACGACAATATATATTATGCAGCCGTACGTCATCGTATCTCGTTGACAGACATATGATTTTCGTGGCATGTATGGATCTATGTTAGCTGTTGGTTTCGCAGTGTGCGGCTCAAGGAGCCGAGTGTAGCAAACATCGTATGTCGAAAGGAGATGAGATGACTGGAAAGAATTGAGTTGACATCATCAAAGATATCAGGGTACGAATATTCTGCACCTTCCTCCCGAATTCTCGACACTGGACGGAGGCAGGGACGACGGACGACGGACGACGAGCATCGGCGGCAATGGCTGGAGCTGGTGCCCCACCGCGGGGTAACCCGTCGCGGGGTCAGGACCTGCTGCGGTGTACAGAGTAAGGTACTCCTGCCACTCGGTTACATCAACCCGGGTGCCGATCCCGCCAGTTTTTTTTCCATCGTCAACTTCCGTCAGGTCCCAGCCTGCTGCGTAAACTCCCTACGATAAGGTACAATCCAATCTCTTAGAGTCCGCTCACATTCTACAAATCTTCAATCACTCGGCCACAGTTCAATTCGACACCATGGCAGACGTCAAAGCAAACGCCGAGGCGTTAATCCCCAAATTCAAGCTCGATCGCGTCCTCAACCAAGGTATCTATGATCTAGCCACACCGCCACCACCAACTCCCGGGCACCAACACTGACGATACCCTCACCAGACCAAGCAGGCCGCCGCACCTCCCTCCTCGGCACAATCGACTCCAACCCAGCCCTCCTAATCCTCGAACGCGCCCCCTTCCCAGCCGACCCCTCCTACCTAGCCGCAACCCCGACAACCCTCTCCTCCATCACGAACCTAGGCGCAAACGACATCTACCACTGGTACCTCGCCAACACCTCCTCCACCTCCACCGACACCTCCCTCGCCGACCTCAAAATAAACCTAATCTACCCCTGCACCGCCACCCATATCAAAAAATACAGCAAACAAGGCGTCCGCTTCGTCACGGAGACCCCAGAGCTTTACGCCTCTCACATTCGCCCTTACATGCAACGCAAGCGCGGCGACGGCCGGCTAGACTGGGTCTTCAACATCATCGAAGGCCGCACAGAAGTCGAGGACGTAATCTACCGCACCGAGCTCGGCACCCAAGGCGACGAGGGGTTCCTGCTCATCCCGGACCTCAACTGGGACCGCAAGACGATCGAGGGCCTCCACCTGCTGGCTCTCGTCGAGCGCCGCGACATCTGGTCCCTGCGCGACCTCCGCAAGAAGCACATCCCCTGGCTGCAGCACATGAAGGCCAAGCTGCTGGCTGCGACGGTGAAGCAGTACCCCGACATCGAGATCGACCAGCTCAAGCTCTACGTCCACTACCAGCCGACGTACTACCACTTCCACATTCACATTGTGCACGTGCAGCTGGAGGCCGGCGCGACGCAGGCGGTGGGCAAGGCGGTTGGTCTCGACAGCATCGTGGAGACGCTCGAGATCATGAAGGGAGATGAGGAGGCGGGTATGGATGGTATTGCACTAAGTTACACACTTGGCGAAGCCAGCGAGCTATGGACAGAGGTATACGAGCCCCTCAAGAACTCTAAGCAGAACGGTACAGCTTCTCAATAGCGATGACAAGATCGTTGGGGCCGGCACCGTGCGGACAGTCCTTCCACTCGCCGCCGTCCCGGATGCAGTAAATCTCCTCGTTGAGACGGACGGTGCAGCTCTTGGTAACGCCAGCCTAGACAGTTGATTAGACATAGATTAGGGAGGAGGGAAATGTGGGCAAGACTTACATCCTTACTCCGGCGGACGCTGTCACGCAGCATACCAACGCCGAAGCCACCGTCGTCCTGGGTAGCACAGTCGTCAAGGGCCTTGATGTCAATGGCGTGTTCCAGAGCGCAGTCCTCGACCAGAGTTCGGTCAGGGATGGCGCTGTATTCGCGGGTGAGACACATGGTGAAGCCGAGGTTGATCTTGGGATCGGGGTAGAGGTGGATGGCGCAAAGCTCAATAATGTTCCCCATGCCTGTCGTCGAGGTTAGCATTCACATGTAGTGCGGCTTGTGTTTTACGTAGGAGCAAACATACACTCAGCAGGGCCGTGCTTGCAGTCTACGCCATCATTCTCGGTCGGTCTAGATAGTGGCATCGTCAGTCAGTCTCGTCGAGCACCAGAGAGCCTCAAAGGAGAGTGGTTACTTACGTGCCGATATACGACAGAGTAAAGTTGACCTTGTCGAGGGACTTGACCATGGTAGGCAGAACCAAATCTCTCAAGCAGTCCTAAACACGGATGGCATTAGCATCCTCTCCTCAATTATAGACATGTCATCTCGACATGGATTGTTGCATACCCTAGCATCCGGACACTTGCTCATGATATGCGCCTCCAAAGGCACCAAGCTCTTGGCAACCTCGACCGGCGGCTCCTGAGGCACGATGCGAGAATTGCTGCTGCTGCTGCTGCTGCTCAAAGGGTGACGCAGGTAGTTCCATAGAGAGTAGGCGAACAAGACAGCCATAGCCAGGGCGGGCAAGATGCCCCTTCTCCGGGTCATCCGCGCAGACATGGCCGGGTAGGGAGGAGGTGTCGATGTGCGGTATCCGTAATAGTCTCGCTTTTCGTCCATGACAACGGGGTATTCGGACTCGGGGTATCGGTACGGAGAAGGAGTTGCGGATGCGGGAGTAGTCGTAGTCGTCGGGTCGATAGTAATTTGGGATCGAGCTTCTTCTTGGCGCTGTTCACGGTAGACGGAGCGGTGTTCTGAACAGCCTCGATGCGCCCCCATTTGGAGAAAGAGGAGCTGCAGATGTTCGAGAGGTCCCCCCGAAGCAAAGTTTAGTAATGACGGGATCACGTCGCGAGGGGTGGTGGTGGTGGTGGTGCACTGGCACTGGTGTGTGTGTGTGTGTGTCTGTGAGATTGCGACAGAGACGCAGGATGCGCGCAATGCACAATGCACTCCTCAGCCAATAGGAGTATGGGATCCGTACAGAGAGACCCTTAGCAACGACGACGGAGCGGACGTTGGTGGAACGTCAACGCTAGCTGGATGGGGAATCGCTGGCTGAGATTATCAGGGTACATGGAGATCACAGCAAGCTCCGGCGGGAAATCAAAGTACTCGTATATCTCCACCTTGTAACCTCCGCGTCCGGCGGCACGCCATCAGCATCAACGGGCAACAGCGGGGGGGGCTTCCTGTTCCTGGCGAACCTCCCGTCCCGTCAGCTCCTCACTGCCTTATCTTATCAGCTGTTGCATCCCATCGTCAGGTGCGGGAGGGTCCATTGGCGCTGATGTAACAGTGCGAGGTACTTCTGCCCCTCGACTGTACCTACCCATCTGACCTCATCAGACCTTATTTGTGTCGACTGAACAGTAGAAAGCTTCTCACATAGTAGGGAGAAACCACAAGAAGAGATTTCGAGTTTATACAATATGGCAAGCAAGTATGAACAGGCAATTGTACCTGTATAAAGTGACCGTGAAGCTTCATGTCATATGTACCTATCCCCAGGAAGTGACTCAGTGGCCCGCTCTTGCTTTCAAGTTTCCACTGAGGAGAGCAGCTCTCCCCTTCCTGTTCTGGGCCGAGCTACGACGGCAAGGACATCAGGTGTGGATGATGGAGCAGGCGCATCTCAGCTGAGTGTAACGTGCCCTGCTCCATACTCAATGCTCCATATTGTCATTCTCCCATCTCCTTTTTCCACACATTGCGCAACTTCAAACGTCAGATTCAACTTTTAGATTTCTTTATTCCCGACAACCAAGTCATTTTCAACTCACTGCCTGTAGAGCTTTATTTCAGCCACCCAAGCGAGCATACCTACCCAATCCGCAAACGAACACCCTTCCATCCAAACAACCGGCCTTGGACCCGGCGAAGCAAAGCAAGGGTAGTAGAGTGACATACACAGTAGACAAAGCTACAGATCATTATACAGACACAGAAACGTAGGAAACAGCCTCGTCGCCTCGTCGCCTCGCGCCTCACTCACGCCTCACCACCAACCCCCGCGCCTGAGCACAAACGACATGGATCCCGGCTCTACCCTGCAGCACTTCCTGCAGCCCCTCCAGGTCGATGCCCACAAGATTCATACACTGTCCAGCCTTTTCTTGTCCAATTTTAGAGACCTTGCTCTTCATGCCCAGGATCAGTTCCTCTCCACGCCCATCTCAGAGTCCATCTTACGACATGTCAGCCAGGAAGGTCGTGGAAGGTATGATGGTTCCCTTCTTTAACCCCTCGATTCTTTCTCGACTCCACCCAGCTTCCTGAGACGCCAGTCATCTCTTTTAAAGTACCCTTTCAAATCACCTAGAGTAGTGGAAAGTTGTGATGAAATCGGTGTGCGGATTGCCATGTTTGATACTGAAGCTAACGACGCATTATAGACACCTGGCCATTGACATGTATGTCACCTGCGCCCTACCCAACCAAGCTCTTCCAACCGTCTCCCGCAATGCGCATCTCACCATGTTGCAATGCTACTCTAAAGAATGAATCAAATTACTAACCTCCACGTCAGCGGCGGAACGAATCTAAGGGTAGGCCTCGTCGAGCTTGGGCGCAAATACTCCACAGACACCAACAAAACAACCTCATCCTCGGCCAAGCCCAATGGAACCTCATCCTCATCAACCCTCAAACTCAAAGAGGAAGCATGGCCCATAGACGATCGGGTCAAAGCAGATGCCAAAGGGGACCCCCAGCTTCTCTTCGACTGGATTGGCGCCCGCATTGCATCCGTCGTCCGCAATGCCCGCAAGGAGTCCCTACTCCCCGACGATGATGAGTCCATTCCCATGGGTATCACATTCAGCTTCCCTATGATCCAGCGTTCTATCGCCGAAGCACAAATCATGACAATGGGCAAAGGCTTCAGTATAAAAGGCTACGCAACGCTAGGTCCTTTGCTCATTAGGGGCTACGACAAAGCTCGCAATGCCCAATCCAACGGAATCCACAGTAGCCCTCTGCCCCCCATTCACGCTGCCGCCATATCAAACGATTCCGTCTCAACACTAATCACCTTCATCTATCTCTTTGACGATTTCAAGTCCAGTCCCAAGACAAAATCAAAGTCTGAATCTAAGTCACCGCCCCTCATTATCAAAAAGGCAAGCATGGGCCTCATCGTCGGTACAGGCTGCAATGCCACCATTTCCCTCCCTCTCACCGCCCTGGGCCCCGGAAAATGGCCCGAAGCTGTGAGCACCCTTCCCGGCGAACCCGCCGGCCACATCCGTATCGCCGTGAACACAGAATGGAGCATCCGCGGTACGGCTCCACCCCTACGCGAATTGGGCTTCATCACAGCATGGGACACAGCCCTTGACGAAGCCCTCGTCGGGCCAGGTGAGATTGCTGGCTTCCAGCCCCTGGAGTACATGACGGCCGGCCGCTATCTCGGCGAGCTGGGTCGCCTCGTTCTAGTCGACTACCTCCGTACCGTTCTTGGCTTCGACGAATCCTCATTACCAGAAGGCTTGCTCACGAGGTACGCGCTGACGACGACGTTTCTAAGCCACTTCAAACCTGCCGATGACAATCCTTCCGACCTGTCCCCTCTACAGGCCATGCTGGAAAAGCAGTTCCCAGTAGGAGAAGTAGAAGCAGAAACGGGACCATCACCCCCCTTCCAATGGACGCCAACAATCGCAGCAGCCCTCTACCACATTGCAAAAGCAATCGAGATCCGTGCCGCAGGCATCGTCGCAGCCGCCACCTTCGCCCTCTTGAAACTCGCAGAAGACGTACCACCTCCTGTCCCAAAGGGCCACCACCATCATCATCAAGAAGACGAAAACCACCAACACGAACACCACCACCAGCAGCGGAAGCAAGGCGTCCCTCCTAGCATGGAGCTAGGTGTCGGTTACACGGGTGGCTGCATCTCCCATTTCCAAGATTACCTCGCCGACACGCAAGACTTTTTAGACAAGATCGTAAAGCTAGAATACTCTGCGGGCGGGCCGGAATCACAGTCGCCTCTGCCGGTGAGAATCGTTCTGAGCCCTTGCCATGACGGCGGGATCAAGGGCGCCGGAATCCTCGTGGCCGCCACGAGGAAAACGTTTAGGCAAGAAACATAGTGTGTTGAGAAGGGAAATGACATAAAGACTTGGCTCCAGTCGTGTGAATGAGAGGTTATCCGCCCGCCTCAATTACCTACTATACCATTGAGGTAGAATTATCTCGAGAAGGGACGAGAGAACGGGGAGAAGAGATGAGGTATACTAGGAGTGCGTTTCACGTATAAATGACGAATACGCACTCGCTCTGCTCCGTAGGGCGTGGAATAACACATCATTAGACTGGCTTACAGGGCACAAACTCGACAAGCAGGGAAAATCATGATGCAAGAAACCTTTCGATTGACTCGGCAGATCAGCCAGAGACCTTGCTGCTTTACCCGAGACGGTTGACTCAAGGCCCGCCCTCTTCTCCGTACTATTAAAGACAGTAAAATAAAATGCAATTCCCTCGCCTTGTGCTTCACAGTAAACCCAATTCTCTCGCCATCTCTTTCTCTTTCCAGAAAGAATTCCTCCTCAGTGCAAATATGTACGACGCAAGCGACCTCCTATGCAATTCGAGCGATGGTGTAGAAGCAGACGCTATGCTATGCATGTGGTTTTTTGATATCATCGGCAGCAAATCTTTTGACCCTCTTCTGTCCACGTGCCT
>JFBX01000609.1:67345-98200 GCA_001563135.1 Colletotrichum simmondsii | reverse complement strand
ACGATCGGCGCTGTTGAATTGCAAAACTGCAAAACTCTCGGGCGGCCGTACCATTTCAACTGTCTATCACGGGAAGAATACCGCCTGCCGGACAATGCGAGCTACCGTGTCGGCTGCCGGCCGAGGAGATCGGCGACTACAGATACGACAACACAAAACCGCCTACGAAAGCAGGCCCGAAAGGACCAAAAGGCGAGAAGAGTTGATGCTAAGGGCATGGATCACACCATATGGGCCATCAGTCCTGCTCAGCTGCTGGCTATGCTTAGAAACCAAACCAAGTACACTATACGTCCGGGAAGTTCTCATCGCTCAACCTCTGGATCCTCAAAGCGGTTTCGAAAATCACTGTCTGCTGCAACCCTCTTGTTCTTCCCCTCCCTCCCTGGCAGCAAGTCTCTCGACCATGGTGAACGCAGCTCCGAGCTTCCAGACCACAGCCCAGTGCCCAAGTTACCCGCAGCCACAAAGTGTACGGATAGGGGACCAAATACAGTGTCTTCCATGTCTTCTCGAACAAATCATTTAGCGGAGACAAGCAAGGATGAAACAACTCAAAGCAACGGGCCCCGTCGATCGCCACTACTAGCTAGCCCTATTCCTTCTCGACTCCGTAGGTCTTCGTGCCATTGTTCAGACGCTCATTCTGGCCGTTGGCGGCTGGTCAACGGCTCCAATTTCGGGTCTCACCACGCCTAGGGAGATTACCCGACTTTATTCATACTAATAGCTCAAATTACCACTATTGCGAGGCAAAGAAGGAGACGCCTGGAGAGTTCAATCTCGCAGCTCGAACCTTGTCCGCCGCTCGTGACCTTGCACTGCAAAACTGTCCAAGTCTGGCTTGTGCCTTGAATTATTAACAGCAACAATTGGTAGGCAAAGGTCCAGGGTCCAGTCCCCAACGCTGGTGGCAGTTGGATAAGGACGCGACGGCACTTTCTTCCAGTGACACCTTCAACTCCAAGTCGAATCATCCATCGCCGCTGATAATGATTACCGGGAATGACGCTCAAAGCCTCAAAGGAGCATTCTCTCCATCACAAAACGCACACGTCTTCGATGCTCTCGTTGGTGAGAAGCGCATCCACGCCAGTAGCCGGGCCTCAGACTTCCAATGGACGAGGCCGGCGCAGCCTCCCTCGGTCATCAAACAAAGCGGGGAGACGACGCTGTCTCTGCATCTCATGCATACAACGGACACCTGTCCATCCACTCGATGCCTGCAGCGCGCGATCCTCTGTTGCGGCCTCCTTGTTCTCTCGCTTGCTCATGCATGCCGCTGCAGATCAAGCGGCCTGCCCGCCTCTAGTCCCAACCATCTGACCCATCATTCATTCAGTTGGTTTTATTTTGATGCGTTGGCGATTTTGCCAGACCGCCAGCAACTGGTTCTATGTCTTTCACTTCTGGCTCTCGGCCCCTGCGCACCCTACGCCACCCGATATGGGCTCTCACTCAAAAATGCCTACGGAGTACATAAGATGGATCGCAAGTGTTTTTGGCTGACAATGCCAATGCCCGTCAAGGCCGGTCGCCTACGCACTGCGGATACTCTTCACAGTGTGCGAGGCAGAGTGAACGCAGGTGGCTGGCGGCAATGACCTTGTCAACGGTTTAGAGCTTGTTCACGCGTACTCGTAGATGAGGGTTCACGACACAAGCCACAATCGCCCGGCTACCTATCTGATAAGTATACCTACCTCGTCCGGGCTTACACGGGATTTGTTAACGAAGGGTCTGAGAAAAGGGACTAAGATGGACATACCGATCTGTATCTGTGCCGACACACAACCCTCTGTAGGGTGTGTCTAACCAGTGTGGTGATACTCGGTGAGCGCATCAGTCAACTCTGCTGAACACATTATTACCCCGCAAACTTGTTGGTTACAGCCAACTGATGTTCTGGCGCAGCAAAAGCCCAGTCAGTCTCCAATCGGACCGTCTAACTAGAAACGGTCAAATGAGAACACAACGAGACAGGCAGCATGTCAATTGTAACGAACGAGCTGCCCGGCTCCCTCCGCCCGGAGCAACCGGGGCAAAGTCAGGCAACTCATGGAGACGATTAGTAGAAGTGCCCGCGAAACAGTCGATACTTGTGCCCGGGAGACCCCCGCTCTCTCAAGATGCGCCAGTCCACCCTGATTAAATTAGCTCGTACAGCTATTTCTCCGATTGCAACGAGGTAGAGGTAGGTACAGCCTGTAAGTCGTCATGAACTCTGCAGGTTGCCAACCATAAAGCCTTCATGAGCCCTGTGTTTCCATGAAAGCGGCAGCGCCATTGAGTTGACACCACGCTGACCCCTTATTCGGTGGCGGCAAGCTCTCTGGGCGGGCGGCTGAGGGTTTATGATGCCAGTTCAAGTCGGCCAAGTCTTCCGGTATCATCGCGGCCGCGAGCATAGCGGGCGGAAACTGCTTGGAGAAGATATGTCCTGGTGGAGCTCTTCTTGCAAACTCGGTCCCATGTTGCGGCAAGCAGGACAGGGCAGCCGTGCCCTTGTTCATGTTGGGAGTTCACGAATTGAACACGCAATGCAGCTCATCGGCAGGGCGACAGGGTGAGGACGGGGTACCAGACCCGAAAACCACGGTGAAGCATCTTCAGCCATACAAAGACGTCGCCAGCACCCACACGACCGAGTTTGTTCAGAGAACGGCGACATGCATGTTGGCCGCTGCGCGGTTTGCGATATCCCATGACGAGGGGCAGGTTTCTCCGAGTTCGATGCGGCGCCATGTCCGATCTGAGAGAGACTCGATTTCACTCGCACAGGTGGGCAAGACTGGCTGTGCGTATCAGGAAAGTCATTAATCTGACGACACGCGCACTGCGGCATGCTACCTCCATCCGTGTTGGGACTGGCTCACTGCACTGAGCAAGCAGCATAGGTTGTGCCGAAGCACATAACCTTTAGTAGTAGGAAAAGGCATTTCCTTCCTCGTTTGGCTAACCTGCAGTAAGTAACTCTGCTCCTTCTTCAGAACTCGTTCTGGATAGCACTCGGTCCTCAAATCGATCCGCGGGACGAAGCGACTACGCGTACGTGTTCGAGATAATCCAGGAGGAACCTTGGCCGAATTGCATCGTCGACAAATTAAAGTGTCTGAGGACGACGCACGAGCGCTGTTTTACTCCTAACTAGGCTTTTATTCGCAAGCTCATTATGACGGGGCAGAGGCGACTTTGAAGCTCTGATCGATCTGAAGTTCTCTTCACAGTGCGGCTACGAAATCATCTCTCATCTGCATGCAAACCTCTCAGGGGCCACCCATCCACAGCAACAGCTCTCTAGCTGCCCCGCTTACATGAGTGGCAGCGTTCCCTTGAGAGGTGCGATACAGATATTTTTGGGAGGGAGAAGGGCCTGCAACAGGGCGGATCCTCAATAGCATCGGTTGGCAGCCTACGAGCTGCCGTGTGTCGACAAAGAACGGGACACGCTGGAGTAGGAGGTAACGAATCAACACAAGCGAGCTCCATTGATTCACGGCACCTGATCTCGTGATGCTGCCTCGGCGGTTAGGCGAGCAATGCATGTGCCGGATCGTCTTTCGTTGGGGGGCTATCGGCTTGTACGATGCGGAGTTGATCGTTGGCCGACCGCTGATAGAACGCCGCCTCCTTTTGCATCCGGCGCCGTCAACAGCCTCACACGCACGTGGGAGAGAGACAATCGATGAAGCGCGCGGGGAGCTTCCGCAGTGATTGATGAGCTGAGAGCTCAGTGAGTTGCGTCGTCTATACGAAAACAACTTGGCCCCGTCGCACGGTTTAGAGTTTGGGAACCCTGGCCATTGACGAATCCAGAGTCAGGACAGGGCCCGTCTTGTTCGCGCAGTGCGCGCACACGATGTTGCAAGAAACTCCGCGCGCTTCCGCCAACGCCAATCAATCACATACTCAGGACGGAACCGTCTAGTGGCAGTTGGCACCGAGTCACCGACAGCACGCAGGGGATACCGATCGCTAGCTGCAGCTCGAACTATAGACGGATGCTGCATTTTTGCCCTGACATACCCACGCGTTCAAACAACATGCCGTATTGCCTCTAACGCAAGGTAGGAAAACGGCGAATTGTTGAACACGCCGTTGCCGTCGCGATTCACGAAGAAGGGGAGGGGGGCCCCGGGCCCGAACGGGGCATATCCTCGAAGTACGGAGTACGAAGTACAGACATACTATGTATCTTGTCATCGCACATGGGGCTGCATATCCTCTTCGTGGAGATGGCCTGATATCTGCTGCTCTTCCTCGAGTCTCGTGTCTTGTGTCCTGAATGACCCGCCGGAACAAGAAGAAAGCAGGCTGCTGGAGTCTGGACAGTGAGTGAGTGAGAGCAAGAGAGAGAGAAAGATACCCCTGTTCTCTTCCTTTCGCCTAACCTCCTGTTCAACTTCTTTCTCCCCGTAATCACGCTACGCGCAAAAAGACGGCCGCCCGCCCGCCAAGTATTCGCGGAAGCAGCGCTGCCAGATCCGGAGTGGGGAGCGCTCTCCTTTGAGGTTTAGAGCTATCATGGCTGCCATGTGGAATTGACTGACTAGCGATGGAGACAGGCTGGGAAGTTGTGGCTTTACGATTTGATTTTTTTTCTTGCTCTCGAGGGGTTGGTGGTTATCGTCTGCTAGCGTCCGCCCACTCAGAGCTTACATTCGAACTGGGGATGTTCATCCGCTCATCGGTGCGATCGCCCTATTCGGGATGCAAAACCCGTCGATTTCGTTACAGTAGCAACGAGCAACGGAACAAGCTTGGTGGATGGGGGAAGAACAAGCGTGGTCAACCGTCAACAAGTGTTCTTCATCTCGTTTCAACCCCGTAAAGTCGCTCCTCTATCCTCTGAAGCTCGCCTGGGATCGGCTGACTTGCAAATAGTTGGAGTACGAGCTTGGCTGTTCTGATCGGAAGTGCCATGTGGTTTGTGGCAGGGCTATCCATGAGCGGCCGTCTTCGAGACGATTCTTTGTCGATATTGCTCTCCCTCACTCAATTTTACCCTTTTTCTCCCTCTGGAGTTTCTCCTCTCCCCCACCGGGTCAGAATTGCTGTGGATACAAACTACCGACCCAACCGTATCCGACCTTCCAGAGGCCGCGTTGACGAAGATTAAAGACCAAAAACTAAGATTGAACCTAAGCTTCCGACGCGGACGGGAAGCAGCAATGCCCGCGTCGTTCGGCGCCTTTCTTCATCCATAGTTCGGGGAATCGTTACCATACTTGGTACGGACGCGCCGCATCGCGATCACGCAAGCCCGCGCGTCCAGCAGCGGCTCTATCGTGGAAACATGCATGCATACCTACCTACTGTGTAGTAGTGATGGTTACTCCCTACGCCGGCAGCCGATGCTTTTGACCAACAGGCCTCGACAAGTTACAGGTCACAGCACGTTGCAACAACAAGGCCCTACCCGCAAGGATCCCAATTCGCCAACTCGGACTTCATGGGGAACTTTGCTTTCTCTCCTTCCTCTCACATGCGTGAGAACATCTCTCAACCCGCGCAGTCATGCAGATCCCATCGGACGTACCATTTTCCTAAAAAGGGAGCCGGCCATTGGGGGCCCGCTGAGTACCACTCCTTGCCCAGCTTACTTACGGAGACTTGGGTGTTGGAATACTCGTTCAGAGTCTCTTTCTCTCTCACACCCCTGTTCCAACAGCGCCAGCAAAGGGAACAAGGCCTGCTTCGGGCGAGGAGTCGCAATGTGGATGATGTGTCCGGTCTCTCTTCTTTTTTTTTCTGATCGACCGGTGAACCTTTGAAGAGGGGGTGTAAGCACGGCACGGCTCGGCCTGGTAGCTTGACTTTTTCCCCCCCCCTCGACATGCGACATGCAACATGGTACCTACTAGTACTTGGCAGTCAGCCATCTACTTTTCCTGTGACGAGTCTGACCAAGTTTTGAGAGTGTTTTCGGTAGGCACGAAGACCTGGGGGTTCGGACTTTCGGTCTGCTGGTTGAGGCTAGCGCTTCTTTGGCACATCTTCCACGTTTTGAGGCGCAAACAATTGTACGATCATGATGTGAAGGCGCGCGTGAAATGGGCTCAGAATGATGATATGCCTTGGATGAGGTTGCGACGCCTCCTGTTGGACCGTAAAGTCTAAAGCCAGTGATGTCTTAATTCTACCTTGCATACGGAGTACCTAGTAGATGGATCTATTCCAATCATGGTCACCGAGACCTCCCATCTACGGCCAAAGCTCAATCTTCTCCCACCCATTCACCCTCTCCGCACCACCCTCCGTCTCCTCCTCCCCCGCGGCCTCGGCCCCGACAAACCGGTACAGGTACCGTCTCGGGTCCTCCGAGGCGCTCAAATCCGTCTGATCCACCTCGGTCGGCACAATCACCACGACCCGGAAATTCTCCCTCGCGACCTCGTCGTCCAGGTCCTCGACCTTTTGCCCCAGCTTCAGCGTGTCCGAGGGCGGGTTCGCGGCGCGGGACGTCCCCGGGACCGGGTTCCGGAACGTGCCGCGCATCATGGGCGATAGGTTGCCAAAGTGCGCCGTGACTTCGCGGGCGAAAGACCAGTCCTGTTCCGAGGAGCCGATGACGGTTTTGCCGGAGGGGATGTCTTGTTCGCGGCGGCGTTTGGCGTCTGCTGGGGTGACGGTGCGCATTCGCGCGAGGAGGTGCTCGCGGAGCGCTTTGGCGCCGGCGGAGGAGGAGGAGGAGGAGTCGATGTCCGGGCCGAGGAGGAAGGCTTCGCCGCGGATGCGCCATTGGACTTTTGCGTCGGTCCAGAAGCAGGCTTCTACGGGCCCGCCGCCGCCTGATTTCTTGATGTCGTCTTTTTCTCCGTTGGACGTTAGGAAGTCGGGCACTTTTGCCATGCGGGCGTCGGTTGTTAGAGTCAGGAGATCGGATTCGTAGAGGGGCGGGTTGAGGTCTGCTGTGTTTTTTGGGTTTACTGGGAGGGAGGCCCAGAGGCCGCGGAAGATTACGGTGCGGAGGCGGGGTGTGAGGGAAGATGAGGATGAGGCGCCAGAGGAAGAAGGGGAAGAGGAGTGGATTGTTGCGAGGTTGAATTCTGGTGAAGCCATGTCGTTTACGTTTTTGAGGAAGGGGGCGCGCCAGGGCGCTGGGCCTGGTGAGGCTTTTGCTGTTGATGGGGAGGAGGACATGTTGCGCGATGGGCTGGGTGAAGTTGAGCGTGATGGTGAGGGTGAGGATTGGAGATGGTGGGTTAGTTGGGATATGCGGCGGGTTGAGAGGGTTCGGATGGTCATGGGTTTGGCGATGGCGATGAATTGAGGAGGAGGTTGATGGATGCGGATGAGGCAGGTTATTTTATGAGTGAAGATGAGAGGTGAGGAATGTCGTGTGATGTTTTTTGAGGTTAGGTGGTTTTTTTTGGTCTATGATTCATCATTGGGCCACATGGTGAGTTGCGCCAGCCTTCACAGCAGAATGAAACTTATGAATATTTAGTATATTGGGCTACTTAATGATACTATCCTGATGAATAATGATATCTTTTGTCATTTACAATCATGTTTGAATGAGGCGGAAGCGAGATTCGTTGTTGATGTGCGAGGTTTGGCGGGGTCGTCGGGGGATACCCCGCTGTCGTCATGACGTGGATGAGGCCGTACAAGAGGCAAGTCGAGAAATATGCTGAGTTCATGCGCTTGCTCTCCAATTCGCTGCCTTTTCCCAGTCTTCTTCAGATAAGTTGAGAAATCTTTTGAGGTACGGTAGCCTCAATTCATATATTTCCTCCATGGAGTGCTTCACACCGGGATTGGGGCTGAGATGCAGATCAGACGCAGCGAACGCATCAGACATTTTGTTCGATTGAGGAAATATACGCCGTAACGTATACTCTAGAACTATTTTGCTGTTCGAAAGCACGTCAGTTGAGGCAAAGCAGGCGAGGTACCTTAGTAGTAGATAGGTGACATGGAAATGAGAACATACTCTGATGGTGAGTCTCCTTCATAGATCTTTCGATACGCCCTCAAGAAACGAATGTCTTTTTCGGGGCTGGAGTATTCTGCATCTTGGTTCTCCTTCAAGGAGATTGTGTCTGCCACCAGGTCTGCCACGAAATCACTGGAGTCTTCACTGCTGTTCCCAGAGGAACTAGCGGGTGAAGGCGCAGTTCCGTTGGCGGCTTTTGCCTCCTGGATCAATTGACGCAGGGTCTCGATCACCTTTAGGGTTTGGGTTGAAGGTTGACTACCTTTCCAAACGAATCGAGCCAATTCCGCTGTGTATAAAGTAAGACGATTAACCATGTTTCCGTCTAAATTGTACGGGGAGTTACTGACTTACGCGAAACAAGAGTCGTGCCGATACTGCTCAAGATCTTGATCTTTGCACGTTCCCATTCGGCAGATTCGGCAGTGCTCTCGGTTTCTGTGGTCCACCCTGAAAACCTCCACGGGGCTTTACATTCTTCAAGTCTCTGGTGACTATCTTTGAGACTAGTTACTAGGGTGGAACTGTCGCCAAATGAGGTGTCTATTTCTCTAAAGGCAGCGATTGTGTAAAATGTCAAGTCATACAAGAGGTTTTCTGCCTTAGCAGGAGTCTCAGGGCTCGTCGCGTCCAAGGCTGAGAGCGGGTTGTTGTGTTGGCCAACGATATTGCCACTGTCCGATGACTCCATTTTGGTCACGCGAATAAGATGAAGCCAACGACTATGGAAGTTGCGAGCGAGAGTAGGCTATATACACAGATGGAGGTTTACTGTTCACTCGTCTTTGTTAGGGCGTCCAGACACATTCGGCCAACGACTGCCTGAATCACAGCAATGCTGTTCATATGTCTTTGTTGATCTACGTCATCTGCCATGGTCAACCTTACCAGCGCCGCCGGTGACCAGCGATGCTTTCCTGTGCTCTATCAAACTCGGAGCCCGGATAGCAATGTGACTTTTAGTTGGGTTATGAGCTTCGGTGGGATACTCCGCCTGCAACATGACGTCGGGGAGGACGCCAAAGAGGCTCGAACGATAGATGGGCCTCTCATTGATTGATGACAGGAGCTGACGGAGAGATCTGGCTTTAGTGATTGCAATCGCGTTTACTCATGGCATTGCTGTTTAAATTATAGGTAGTTTGATCTCGCCGTCTACAGGTAATACAAGACTTGGTCACATGTTGGAAAGAATCGAGATGTTGTAAGGCCTCAAATGCGATCAGATAAAGATGGAGTCTGACTGCTTGGCCCTTGAATACAGTAGATGGCCGATTTGAATCATACGTGTAGATATCTTAACACTCTATTAATAGGGCCCTCTAGTCACTGGAGGTTACAAGCTCGGCTCTTCATAAGTCAAACCCTACCTCGGCGAAGATTTTGCGCACTCTCCCAAGGATATCCCTAAACGTCCGATCCTGGAGTTGCTTTGCTTCCTCCGACAACTCCTTGACGGTCTTGGAGCCGTTGTAGGGCAGGATACGGACCGATCCAGGGCTCGCATCCCACGCGCTGTCCACTATAGCGGACTCGTGTTCCCCTAGGGGCTCTACATCTTTCCATGAGAACCTGAAAGAGTGTCAGCCAAGTGAGAACATGCCTAGCGGCAGGAGACAGATAATAGAGAAACGTCGACATACTTCCCCTCACGGATATCATCTAGTATGTGGCAGAGGCCCTCTTCAGACTTTTTGTTGTGATGTCGTTTGAGCTGTAAATATTCCAGGGAGATGGTATACGCTGCTAAGTTTTTGACGCTAATATCGAAACCTCCGTTTGCAACATCTGATTCTCTAGCCAAAAATTCGTGGTTGAATCCGGATTCGCGTGCAAATCGAATCAGTCTATATAGTGAGTAGTCTCCGACATTGGAGTCTGCCTGCTTTATCAGCTGAATCGTTTCGTTTTTCCCTTCTGCGCCAGCTTTCTCGATGAGTTTGTCCATTGTGCTAAGATCGAGGCCCGCTCTCTGCCTCTCGAGAAATTGCCGCAGTAGCTCAACTCGTTGAAGGGACTTCGATGTTTGGCCGAGCCCTATACACGGGGTAAGATGGTTAACTTCCGTTGATTTTCACGAAAAACGGTCCAAAACCTGTTGAGACCTTGGTACGTACAGCACATAAGCTCGTTTGCAATGCCGCTCAATATATCGAACCGTGCATCTTGCCACAGACGCGCCTGCTCCGAATGCTCATCGGAACACTCTATGGGAGCTTTATTATCATCGTAGCATTTCTTGAATCTCTCGAAGCTCTCTTTCAGACTGAATAGCTGCCGCGCGAAGTCCCTGTTGTATTTTGCATTGAGCTCGCTTACCAACGTCTTGGTGGTGAGTTCAAAGATGACGAGAAGCGTTTTCAATGCGTTGAATGAATACATGATGTCTTCGAGAGATGCATCCTGAACAGTCGTTTCCTCGACGAAGAGTAGGCGGGCATTTACTTCCGCGGCACGGGGGATGAAACGCGACTCCATCTTTGGTAATGCGGGAGTTCGACAAAAATAAGAGGAGGAGCTAAAGAAAACCGGGATGGCGAGGAATAACAGGTTATATGCATTTGGAAGCTTGCTATTTTCCTTTGTCGCAGTCTCTATATGTTTTTTGAGGAGCTTTCAATTCACAACATCGCTGTTCGTACGTCTTTGTTGATCCACGCTCGGTCTCGAATCACACTGATGTTGTTCGTGTATCTTTGGTGTTCAACGTTACCGGACGTGGCCAACCTGATCGAGCCTGGCAGTACAGATCGATAATTTCCCAACATGCAATGAGATTAGATTCAAGTTCTGGTCACTGAGTATGAATAGTGAACTCTGGCGGGATAGTCGAGAAGATATCCCGCTGGCGCCATGCTGTGAGGGTATAGAAGAAGTTCTACTAGATGGCTTTTCTGATAACTGCAGGGCGTTGACTGGAGTTTTGCTCTCCCATCGAGTACGGAATGACGTCAGTACATACATCTCAGTTTTCACTGTTTCTACCCACACGGGGATTCTTCACAACGGTATAGAAATTTGCGCCTTCCTTTCAATTACTTTCAATTACTTTGATAAGACTCTATTGAAGAACTTTGATTTTATATATATAACTGAGTTGAATTCTGATGCTGATAGCAATGAGATTCATGGGCAGGCTGTGAATTTTGGCAGGTTCGTTAGGATACCCGCTCGCGTCGTGACGTAGGTGAGGGCGAGAGAGAGGCGCGAGTTGGGGGATATGATATCTTCTGACATCGCTCTCTAATATGGTCTCGCCGCGCATCCTAGGGGAGTTATTAGGATACTTTCGAAGTATGATAGCTGCGATTTATTCTGCAAGTAGAAATTGTGTTTCTTTGACCATCTGGAATCGTACTTGGGGAGGTGTAATGCTAACTCCCAATAGGCAGCAAGTAATTTAGGTGACTTGTTGATCGCTTCTTTAAATTCAGCAAGTAAGAACTGTCGATCGGTGTTTCTATGAGAATGTGTGTTAGTCAAGTGAAGATGTACAATACGGCAGTTGACACCCGAGATTGCAATGCAAACATACTGTAAGTGGTCGTTATTTTCAACACATCGTCGAAGCGTAGTCAAGTACCGTGTTTCAGCTTCAGGGTTTGAATACCCCTTTTTCTGCAACTCCATCAGGTAGATTGTGTCTTTAGCTAAATCTACTGTAATCTGATGAACAACGGCACCGTCTCTGGCATACTGTGACCAGCTGGCCCAAGCGCTCTCTCTGTCGTCAGCTTTTGCTGCCTGAAGAAGTTGGTCCATCATCCTGATTCCGCCGATGTTCTTCGCCTTCTGGATTAGTCGATGCACTGACTTGTCGTTGCCATCGGCCTCTACCTGCTGGGTAAGTTGACACATCATGTTGTCGCCACCGTCCGTTCCTGCCTCTAGTAAGAATTCAAGCAGTAGCTGACTTCGTGGTTTCTTCAAACAGACAAGTCCTACATAGGGGGTAGAATGATCAACTTCCATCAAGCCAAAGAGGGACTGTTCGATAGCCAGTCCATACCCTGGTCACTTACCCATAATCAGAGAATTCCTGATGTTTTGAAGTAACTTGAACTTCCCTCTTTGTTGTTGATCCAACTGCCGTAGATGCACGTGGGAGCTCTCGTTGGAGGTTCTGTAGTCTTCTAGACAGTCTTCGAGTCTTTCAAGACTTCTGTTTAGACTTTTGAGCTCCGAATGGGCACTTGTGCTTGTCCCAAGGTCGTGTTCCATCATTTTTATGGCGAGTTGAAAGATAATGACCAGTATTTTCGCCACATGGAATATAGGACTTGGATTTGCCGGATCTGCCTCCAGCGCTGCCTTCGCAGCTACCTCAAGAACCCCACTCCTTCCTAAGTTGTCTACAACGCGTGTGGAGACTTTGTTGCTGATATCATCCATCCAGCGCTCGAAATCATGATCCAATGACGTCTCCATCATAAGCAATATGAGAAAACGATGGCCTCAAGATCCCAATAACCAAGAGAAAAGTGACGATGGCACTTTATACACAATCGGACCTTTTGGCCGTCCTTTCACAGACTTTCCCAGATTTGCAGTCAAAGAGTCTTCAAACCACATCAACGCTGTTCGCGTGTCTTTGTTGGTAGAAATACGCAACCTATGACGAACAACCCTACCAGTCCGGCAACGAACAGCTTTGCCGCCTCATTCTGAACAAGAAGACAAAGCAGCGACCATGACCCTTCAACTAGGTCTGAAAGGAAATTGTTCAGTCATCCGTCGCAAATCGACAATAGCGCACGAAGGCGATATTGATTAAGGGCTTGCGTATGTAAGAGAGTGGCTCCAGAGATTCAGACCACTGCATAGAGTCAGATCCCGCTGTCGAGCGCAAAAGCCTGGAGATATCTAGAACTAAACCTTAGTATTGCTCGGTTCAATATCACTGCCTTGGGAAAGATGCTGATCACCAAAGCCAGCGGCTTTGATCTAATTTATAGGGACGACGTCCCAAGGTTTTTATCAAATGCCTATAGCACAAAAGCAAGTCGACGTTTTCTTTCTAGCCTCAGTGCCTCGCTGTCATGTGAATCAGGAAATTCCCTCCACTTTCACAGAAGCAGTTGCACACTCACCTTGCTTTTCTAAGTTCGTTCTCAACTTCCGTTGCTATCTCCTTCATACGAGCGTGAACGTCCACGATTGACGATACATCACTCGACCCATCTCCGAGCCCACTCTGTTCCCTCTCCTCACGTAATTGCAACCTTCCGACATCCTCAGTCTCAGCCTCCTGTCTTTGGGCTGACTCGACGTAGGTAGATTGTGCCGCAATTGATTGGTCCGCATGCTGGCTACTGCCCAGCTCTTGCTTAATCCCGAATGCAATCTCATCAACAGCTTTGGATTTTACAAAAAAAGAGAACTTATGACCTTCGGCTAGCTTGGTATCATCAAAAACCAATTTTATAGCCAAATCGTAGATTTTCATCGATGAAATGCTAAGAGTAACGTTAATGAATAATCAAGCGTTGAATAAAAGTGAAGGCCTTGTCCCATACTGAATACTCCGCAATGCTTGCATGCGTCCTTTGAATTCTTTATAAATCTCAGGGTTTTCGCGAAAATATTTCTTAGCAAGATCGACAGCTTGTTGTACCTTAAGACGATCCGAATCTTCTATCGATGGGATGACCTTTTCGCCTACACTGCCAGCAGTACCGTCTTGCTGACTGGTGTCTGAAATCTGGCTTTCTGTCTCTGAATCGGGATCTGAAGGCAGGCAAGCAAGAGAGATCTCCTCAAGATGCCCCCCGATGTGTTTGAGAATAGTGATCTTGCCATTGCCAGTGTCATCTCGGCACAGTGGGCACTCGGCCCCCTTCCACTCAGGTCCGAAGTGGTCGAGAGTGAGATGTGAGACCCAGTCCCCACGTGTGCTGAAGACGCCCTTGTGCCCACACGAGGATTCTAAGCATTGCCAAGGCCTCAAGTCGTTGAACAAATGGCGTTTCCATGCCGAGTTAGTTTGCACGACAGTTGGCAGGCCGCATGCTATGCACAAAAAGCTTGAACCATTCCTGGCCAGCTTGGGCAGGGATGGTAAACGAATCGAGGTCCCTTCACCGCCGTGGTACGACATAATTGTCTCCGCATAAGATGAAGGAATAGATGATCCAAGGCCCGAATCGTTGAATTTAGAACTGGCAGCATCTAAATTCTCGATCTCTTGTAGCATGGAAGGATCCAGAAGTGCCCGGGAACTGCTATGTCTCTGCTCTTGACCTCTCAAAAATCGCTCATAGTTGGCCTTTCCGAGACTGGTAATGAGCCCATCATCTGCTTTTGGAAATCTGTTGGTGATTATATGTTTGTAAGGTTCATGAGGTTCCCATTTGTGCGAAGACGACGGAAGGGATTGCCTCATGTTTCCGGTATCCAGAATAGGTTCAGAGAACAAGGCATCGAGTTCCATCAAACTTCTAGTGTCTGCTTCAAGATCTGCATTGATTTGTTCGATATCATCATCGTCATAATCGGATGATCCAGTCGAAGATTCACTCTTTGCTATGTCGTCTTCGGCTTCTTGTAGCAGTTGCCGCAGGTGTTCTACCTTGGCTGTGAAACTCTCTGGAAGTTGCGTCCTTCCTAGAAGGCCCACCCAAGTTGATGCTACGAGTCCTGATTGTTTGACAAACATTATCAGCTTCGATGCAACTCCGAATAACTCTTTTTTCAAATATTCGTGGGTAAACTTCAGACTTACTCTCAGTAAGAGTCAAACCTATACTAGATAGAATCTCAAGCGTTGCACCTCGCAGTCGACTAGATTGCTCAAAGAGATCATCGGAGGCTCCGCTAGAGATCCCGTATCCGTCTGACCAGAGTCGAAGTCTGTCAGAGCTCCTTCCAAGACGGATAAAATTTGATTGAGACTCTGGATTTCCTTTGACTCCGTCAATCGAACTTTTTTGTATGCCTTGAAACACAGCTATTGTTCCTTCTGCCAGGCGTGCAACGAGACTAGCACCCACGTGAGGTGTTTCCTCGGCTGGCGTGTCAAGGAACAACCGAATAAGATAGTTGGTGTCAACGACCCCTTCATCTCTCAGAGAACTCATCTTCTCGATGGAAAGAAGGAGTACTGAATGGAGGCAGTGAATGTGAGACTGTCAGGTTGGAGCGGGGTAGGTATGTTCCAACAAAATCGCCAGCTTGCTTCGTCAAGGCGCACCGGTGCTCCAACCAATGAGCCGACGCCTTTTACCGCCTGCCACACCATGCCATACCTGGCACCAACAGCTTGATTCTTACATTTTGAGGTGGGGGGAAGGAACTCACACTTATAATAAGATCATGATCATCAAGCTCTGAACGGTTCTGCCAATGGATCCATTCTCCCTGACTTTGGGCCTCTTGCCGTTGGTCGGCGGAGCATTCAAGGCATGCTCTGTTGTCCGCAAGAAATTCAAGACGTTTCGCCACTACTCGCGAGAAATCCGGCGCATCCAAAAGCAAGTTGACCGCCAACTGAACTTCTTTACGAATGAGATCCACCTGTTGCTTAGACGAACTGTTGATGATGAAGAGACGATCGCGTTGATGCTCGAGAATGAGAGCACCCAACAATGGCACAGTAACCAGATTGAGGAAGAGATGAGAAAAGCACTAGACAAAGACTACGATGTTTGCCAGGGTGTGATTGAAGACATTGTCGGCGCGGCGCAAAGCTTTCAGGACGACTTCCGCTGCTTCGATGGGCTCACGGCAGAGTGCCGGCAGGCAAGTGGAACATGGTGTAAGAGAACGATAGAAGAGAGGACTGACATATCGTCGCAAATACAGGGTGAAAGTCTCAAAGACGCTGTTCGCCGGCTTCGCGGACGGGTAAAGATCTCACTGGACGAATCCAGGTTCGAGAAACACATCCAAGATCTCCGAGCGTCCATCGACGATCTCAAACGAATCCGTGAGCAAAGGATTGAGCTGAGGCGAAACAATAATGAGCTCATAGCCACAAAACCACCACGTGGGAAACTGAGCCAAGAATATGGGCATATCGGTCAAGTCAGGAGGGCATCGAAGGCCTTTCACGAAGCCCTTGCTGAAGCTTGGTCGACCTCGAGTACTTCCACTGATGTACTCGGCATGCGCCACACTGTTCGACTATTTCTGGATACCACGGTCAAAGACGATGTGCAGATGCATGTTGCTATATCCTGCATGGGTCATGAGCTTACTGATAGGTAAGCGTTCTGAATGCTCTTACCGTCGGGATAGTATGCTGAAGATTGTAGGGCTGTGGCACAGGAAAGGCTCGCTAGAATTCTGGTGCGATCACAGATACGGACGTGGATTGCTGAAACCGACAAATCTACGTCAGGCGTACCTGATCCAGACGAAAGACCCCGACAGAAACGAAGAAAGGTTCGCTTTTCGCAAGACGTTCGAGAAGAGGCCAGCAAAGAAGATGATGAGTCTGACGTAACGAGAGATGACAATCGTCACCAAGGCTCATCAGTCAACTTGTGCTCAAAGGGTCTATGCCCAGCTTTGAACAGCGTTTTCAACTTTGCCTCGGAAGGAGTTTGTAGCGACCAATGCCTAGGGTACATTGACAGCTCATCCCAAGATCCCTTCCGGCATTCGATTTACCCGGGATCCGTGGACAGCCACAACCACATCATGACTACGTCTCAAGCTCTGATGTCAATGAACGACGTGTTGATGACTTCTGCCGAGACCACGCTCTCCATCATCGACCAACTCAAACTGGCTCGCGATATGGTGAGCGCGGTTCTCAAGTTTTACTCGACACCGTGGCTGAGAGAGTACTTCACACTTCGAGACCTCTCCTTCTTTCAGATGGGCGGAGACTTCTCCAGGTGTCTTCGGACCCTCCATCTAGGCTTCGACTTTGTCCAGTCATCCGCTGCAAGCCTACCACGGAGCATGGAGGGGATAGAGGCGACGGCCATGCCAGACAGCAGCGACGAAGCAGAGACCGCGGCCGAGCGCGCGAAGTTGGAGTACGGTATACGTAACCTGACACTTTGGAGTCTTGGTATCACTCTGCTTCAGATCGGACGATGGTCAAGCTTAGAGGCCCCAGAAGACGTTCTCAGCGTTCGGAGGCTATCGCGACAGGTCCCTACTTTGGGGCCAAAGTATAGGGACCTCACCAGGAAGTGTCTGGAGTGTGACTTTGGGTTCGGTGACGACTTACTGAAGCCGCGCTTGCAGCAGGCTGTGTACGAGAGCGTGGTTTGCGAGCTGAGCGATATGATCAAGACCCTCGATGTCAGCGATGATTGAAGTTGTTGGATAGCTTCCTGAGGGAATTGACATTTGGGCTGCGGCCGGGTGGGACAAGTCATACCCGCAATACACAACCTTGAAGACCACGGGAAGATGTCATTACATCGTTCCACAGTATTTCTGTCTTCCTCAACCTCAACAAATGCTCAGAAATAGTTTTTGATGACGTCGCGTCCTCCCTTCCCATGAAGCTGCTTTGAAGAGACCACCAGGTCCGTTGATGAAAAGATTTGAGCCAATATGGAAGTTGTGACTTGATAAACTATTGTTCTCCCAAGGGCCCTCCAAAGTATCCATCAGAGACTAAAAGACGACTAAGCTGTCTCGAGGTGAGATCTCCCCAACAAGCCGGTCCTCGAAGTTGACCATATCTCACGCAGTCTACCTTTCATTCGCACCGTGAGCGGCCCACAGGCTCCCGGGAGACTTCTATTCATTTGATGACACGGCTCAAGACCCAGCGATTCCGGACTCACAAGGTACAGGCCCATTCTCGACACACTATGATACATCCTCTTTCCCTTCCTCATATAGGCTAGGCGACGATTCTTCCGAGACAAGAGCCCACAAGAGTGTCCGTCAAGTAAATAAATACGTGGCAACAGTAGGCATATGATGTGGAAACAAAACGCGAACATACCAATAGCTACTGCTACGAACCCTGCTACCTTCAGTCCTTTGCGAGAAGTCTTTACTTTCGGCGTCCGAGGCACCTCCGAAAGAGTGACACCGGACGCTGCTTTTCCCCGACCGTGTCGGCGGGCAGAATCGTTTTCACCTCCCACAACCCCTCCAAATAGTCAATGTCCCTGACTATGCTTTCATAGATTTGACCAAACTCATTCAGTATCGCCTTGACCCAGACCTCCTTCCACTCGCTGTCTTGCTTTTCTATCAACTTTGCAATAACCTGATTGACACTGTCATCTAGTGCAGTGTAATTCAGTGTAATCCAATGCTTCACGGCCGGGTCGTCTGCAAGTTCCGTAATCTTAGGACGGACATCTTCGTTCGTCACAGTCCGGTGTAGCGGCACTAAAGCTCCGCAGTCTGGATCGCAGTAGGCACCTTTGGTCCTATCCATCTCTTCACGCAGTTCCCTGACCTTGGTGATGAGGTATTCATAAGGCCTCTGCTGTGCCCACACAGCCCAAAGTGACGGATCCGCGAGTCCTATGTATGAGGATGAGATGGTAAGCTTCATGTTCTTTCGAGTCAATAGGCAACTCCTGGAGTGTTCCGGCAGCTGCATGACCACTTACTCGAACAAAGAACTCTTGCAATGCTGTTCAATTTCCGAAGCGTAAGGCATCGCAACTTTTTCTTAATCGCTACTTCCCTATCCCAGTCTCCAGTAGGAACCCAGTAGTCGTTCGACCATCTTTTGAGTCTTTTGTAAGCTTGTCCTAAGTCGTGCTCCTCATAGAAGAAGTCGAGTGTTCGACCGCGAAGATGGTCGTCAATTGTTCCGAAGACAATAATCATTTTTTCCACCAAGGGTGCCACACGAACCGGTTCCATAACATTTTTCTCCGTCGTTGCTGCGCAATTGGTGTTATTTGAAGCAAGCGCATCGCTAGTACGTGGTGGCGCCATCTTTGGCAGCGCGAGAAGTTGATGAGGGTTAGGAAACAGCTGGGGATTGCGAGCAAGACCGGAATATATATATGTAAATGAACAAGTCTGCTGGGATTCTTTGTTTAGGCACCTCGGACTTTGTCCACCTCAATGATTCCTGAAATCGATACAACGCTGTTCATGGGTCTTTGTTGGTCTACATAACCTGCCGTGGCCAACCCTGTCCACTTGGACGTGGTAAGGTTGTGAACAGTCCTCTCGCTTCATTCTTCAAGAGGACAAAGGAGTCTCGAAGTCAGGGATCGGTCAGGCAATTCATTCCTGTGGAATAGAAGACGAATCTGCCAAATCTCGATCGCGAGTCAATTTCAATACCAATCAAGCCTTTCCAAGTCGCAGAGAATTCAATCTTGGGAGCGCATCGTGGCACAAAAGTAAGATGGAAGACGCAGCGTTGGTTTTACATTCACTCATCTGCTCTCAATTCCTATGATCACACACCAAGTCCCTCTTGGTCAGACCATAAAGCCCAAGTCCTAATCCAATCCCGGCAACCACCCGTGGGTATCCAACGAACTCAACCCCTCAAAATTAGGACTCGCCGTATCCTCAGATGACTGCCTCGGCGGCTGCGGCTGCGGTTGAGGCGGCGGCTGCATACCCCCATTCCCGCTCGAAAACATAAACATTTGATCGCTCGCCGGCATCCCGCCTCCGCCTCCGCCGCCGGGCTGTGACGTAGCCATATTCCACGCTTCAAAGTTCTGGTGCCACTTTGCGCCGTCGTTGAGGAACCAGTCCTGATCCAGGCCCTGGAAGACTTGACCTGGTGATAGTTGCTGCTGCCGCGACGCGCTGGCGGGTCCGGCGCGGGAAGTCTGTGATGGGGCGAGGTTGTTGTTCATTGGGGTGAAGCGTTGTTGCTGTTGGTACGTTGGTATTGACTGGGCGCGACCGGGTTGTGACCAGCCGCCGAGGGAGTTTGGACCCATGCCCATCCCGTTGTGAGATTGATGAGAGGGTGGTCTCGCGCCGCTGATCTGCGCAAGAGACGCGCTTGCCATGAGCAAGTCCGTCGGACTGGGCGCCACATCCTGCTCGCCAGTCTGCGGTTGCGCAAACTGATTAAGCGGGCTATATTGATCCGGCTTCCCCATCACCGGCGAAACAGGACCCTGCGTCGGCGAAGGCGACGACGCAACCGTATGATTCGACCTCGGCGACGGCACGTCCGAAGTACTAAACGTGCCGTACGTCTCGTCCGTCCTCCTCAGCACGGCCTCCGCCTCCTCAGGTAACTCGACGTTCCACTTCCGCGCCAGCACGCTGATGATGCTTAGCGTGCGGCGCGCGCAGAGCCAGTCTTCGGCGATTTCCTCGAGGTGCTTCACGCCGTGGATGATGTCGCGCTTGGCTGTCTTCTCGGGGAGGTTGAGCATGTGGATGGTGCAGGCGCTGTGGACCATGTAGACGGCGATGTTGCAGATTTGCCGGAGGTTCCAGTTTTTCTTGTAGAGACGCATCAGCTTGGATATTGCGCCGGCATTGGCTGTGCAGATGCGCCGCGGCGAGACGTGGGAGGGGAGGGGAGAAGCCGCGGGGGTATATTTCAGGAAGGGACGGAAGAGGTGGATGTATTGGAGGTGGAAGAACATGCTGGGATGAAGTTAGTATCGTGAGTTTGTTGAATGGGGTGGTGCTGGGCTTACTGTACGAGGATAACGTTGGGGAGTTGTCCTTCCTTGGGTTCCAACTCGTTTGGTAGTTCCTTTCGCCAGTCCTCCAGCCTCCGGTGAAGCTCGCTTAGCTTCTTTAGTTCCACAGACTTACCGCTTGAGCGGCCAATGTGGTTTGGATGATAGAAGAACAAAAGCAGATCGCTGCTGATCTCACAAAGCTTAGACAGTTGTAACCCCACGGCTCGCGTCCTCGACGGCTGACTGCACGTCTGATCGAACCCCGTATCCGTATAAGGCGCCCATAATTCCGCATCCTCAGAGGGAAAGACGTCGTACTTGGGCACGTTGTACGAGTTCTTTGGTATCTGCGGCAGGCGACCCAGATAGTTCGACCACGCCTTATCAAAGAGGAAGCACCCCCAAAACGTCATCCGCCTCGCGTCGACGGCGTGCTCACCGAGATTCTCCTTGTCATTGGACATGCCGCCATCGTCAAAGTTGAGGCCAATATCCTGGGCCATGCGGAAAGCCATGCCCGAGTACACCCAGCCTTTCGCCTCCCGCCCACAGCCGGCCTCCCTGACGGACATGAGCGCCAGGGCCTGGACGGTCGTGAGCTTGGGCCGCTCGTACTCGTCATTCTCGACAATAAGGCGCTTCGCCTCGGCAAAGAAGTGGTCGCCCTTTGTACGGCTGTCCCCCGGCGTCCCGTACGCTCCCGGCACGCTGGTGAAGTGGCAACCCAGGGATAGCATGGCGTTGACTAGGAGTGGTGAGCAGTAGATGGTGCCTTTGTAATTCAGTCCGTGCTTCCCCTTGAAGAAGTCACGGTAAAATAGTGTTTTTGATAGTGTCGTAAAATACGTGTAGTGCCAGTTGAAGTACATGTTCATGAGGTGGGCGATGAGTTCCTTATCTTGCGTAACTCTCGTCCAGCTGGTGACGGGGTCCTCATTGGTGAGATTCGCGTCGGATTCGGGCTCGTTTGTGTTGGCGTCGCCTGAGTCGCCGAGGTAGATGAGATGTGATGTGCCTCCGATGAAGCGTACTGAGCCGTTCTCGAGGCGCAGTTCGCCCATCTTGCGAGCTAGTTCCCTCTCACCCTCGATGGGCATGTCGATCGTATAACCGTCGTCTCCATTGTCGTTATCCTCGGCTTCCTGGAGCATAGTCTCATGTTTCAAGATCTGCTCAGCGACAGTGTCAAGGCTGTCGCAGGTCCTGATCCTCTTCACAATGTCGGGAACTTCATCCTCGTTTGCGTTGAGGATGGCCTCGATAAGAATCTGCAGTGTCGAGTTGCGCGCCTTCATGCTATCGACCTTTTCCTTGTAGACGCCCTTGCGGCGATGGTCCGAGTTTGGATCATAGACGCACTCGGTGCCGTAGACGCTGGCGCAGGCAGCGCAGCTGGGCACGGCTCCATCGCATTTCGACTTCCTCCGGCGGCAGGCGACACATGCTGTGCTCACGCAGCGCCGCTTCTGTGACGCCGAGTCGCCTCCTCTGCGCGACGACTTCTTCTTGGCCGCCGGTGGTGGTTGTGGTACGGACGACGATGATGAGGAAGGCTGTTCCGGGGGATTGGTCCGGGAGCCGCCGGATGTGGACGACAAAAGGAGATCTTGATCGTCCATCTTTCTTTCCAAGACACGTCTCTGGCTGCCGGGTTCCGAACTAATGAGATGACGTTGGCGCACCGGAAAGGGGTGAAGTGAGCGACCGGAGATGCTGAGTCGAACTTTGATGCGGTGCGCGGAGATGTGGAAATCAGATGGGGACAGCAAGTCCCCGGGAGACGGGGTGGATGCGACGGGCGGCAGCAAGCTGAAGTGACAGCCCAGGGGCCCCCACCGGAGCAATAAGAATCAAGAGCTGCAAGACAGCGATACCCGATGCCGATAGAGGGGGTACCGCAGGGACGGGAGCGAGAACCGTGGAGAGAGAGAGGGGTGTGGAGGGGTGGTTCGCGGGCTGCGGGCGTCTCACCTCTCCGTCGATGTTGAATGTACCCTGTCGCTGAGATAAAGACGAGGCAGGCTATTGGGCGTGCAGAGCGTGCGAGTTGGCGCGACGCCTGATAACGAGCCAAGGGAGTCGATTATCGAGGCTTGGCCTTTGATGACGATATAATACTTAAAGACTGGTGGGCTGCCGCTATCTCATCGGTCATGGAGCAGCTGTGCTCTTTGAACGATATTGCAGCCTCGAGTCAGCCTTGGGTTAGTTATTGTAAGGACGCTTATGAGTTGTCTGGTACACGGCCATCAGAACGTGGGATTTCTCATTGAAAGGATGACTGAGAATAACGGTTGGGCGAGAAAGTAGCACATGTCTTGGAGTAAAAGTGACGCTGGCGCATCTCAGCCACGGGCAGTTTGGGGGACTAACGACAGTATTGCATATGCGAATTGGCTACTTGCATATTACGTACCAGGAAATGCTTGGCTTAAGGCAACTTATGCGTGAGGTGAGGTGTTGCCTAAAAGCCGCAATGCGTTAAGGAAACGCTGAGAAGACGGGAGGGGCAATTGGACGGCTCGAAAGGGGGCCGAAGCGGATGAGTAAGTTCGCGCCGGCGCCGGTGGGAGAAGCACTGCAGCTTCTATTGTTGTTCCGGGTCTCTGGAAAGTGTGATGAGAAATCCAAAGTGTTTGACTTGACGAGTCCCTTTGGCCTGAATGCACAGAGGCTAGGATTAACTTGGGGTGCGGCAGGCCAACAGGCGATTGCGGTAGTGGAGAGGTAGATCCGGCCTAGGCACGTTTGTTCCGGCGCAATGTGGAATCAGACGCCGGGTTGCTGCGTGAGGCCGCCGGCGGAGTATAAGGTTGTTGAAGGAAAGAAAATGCCTACCTTTTCGTCATACTGTGGCACTGCGCTGCTGGACAAGGTAAGGTAGTCTCAACAGGGGCCAGCTGATGAGTCTCTTTTGCGTGCCCGTGACTACAAGTTGGTCGCAGAAAATGAGCAATTGAAGAAAAACTTGAAAAAGAGTTTTGCTGACAATTCACCTTCAGAGTCCCGACTGATGGGACGACTTGAATACCTCCGCGGCCCGCAGCTCCACGAATTGGGAGGCGAGCCGGGAAGAAAGGGATACCCTAGTCATCATGTAATGCGACTGGCATGGTGGGGTTTCCACTATAGTCTCTACTGGTAGTGTATCTGTGGCAGCAACACTACTAGAAGTCGAAGCTGTAGACGGATAAAGACGTGTTGTAAGATGCAAATGACTTTACAGCTATTTGTTTACATGAGCTTTGGAATAAAGACATGTTAAGGTGTCGAAACGTCCAGCTTGAAGTGTCAAGAACCCCTTACTATCATTCACTTGGTATTCTATCCTTTTATTGTGAGCAACTCATATCTCGAGCTAACAACAAGACGAGTACTCATGATAGGGGAATCATTGAACTCAGGGAAATCTCGGCAGTAACAGCAGACTCGGACATTGTCATGGCAATTTGCTTAATGATAACATGCTGAATGAAACAGTAGAGAGACATGATGCTCTTCACCCAAGTCCCTGCAGAGATCAGCTAGCGCATGGCATTTAAGGTCTCGCTAAACCTGTGCACGTGCCACAGCCCCTCCAACCCTCTTCCCCCACCTTCAGTTTGATCCGTGCGCGCGGGGCATCCCCGGCCACGGAACGGCCCTTCCAATGTTGAAGAACTCCCGTTACTTTGGACTCCCGATACTTTGATCCGGATGCTCACCTGGCTTCCGGTTCTGACGTCTGTCAATCGACCCTGAGCTATCAGGCTCTTCAGTCTTACTATTCTTTGCGAGCTCCTTGGAAGTCTTGACGCCATCTTCGTCCGCCACAAGTTGTCATAGGTTAGCAGTTCTCTGCCCACAACTCGAGAAACCTTGCCCTGGAGCTATGGCCACCTCCCGCAAACACGATACCTCGGAGTCGTAGCTTACATCAAAGTGCTAAATGCGGCAACCCAATGGCCGAAGCTCTAACCGTAATAGAGGTCGCCCTCTGCATCACCGAAGTAGTCGAGCGCCTCTGCAAATACATCTCGGCTGTCAAATCCGCCAAAGATGACATCCGCAAGCTCACCCAGGAGCTCCTCGCCCTCAAAGGCGCAATGGACCACTTCCACGTCCAAAATGAGCGTAGCATGGATAATCCGCTACAGGAACAGGCCCGCGCCATGCTCAAGATGACTCAGGAGACCCTCGACGCCATACGAAAGAAGCTCGGCACGCCAAAGACGTCGTCTTTGGGCCGGGCTGCCCAGAGCCTGGCCTGGCCTTTTCGGCAGGGTGATATTGAGACGTATTTTGCTACCATTGAGAGAGCCAAGACCTGGTTTATCATGGTCTTGATGCGGGATTCGCTCGATACTACGGCGTCTGTGTTGTCAGAGATGCAGAAGCTGACGGCGCTTGTGCATGAGGATATTGTTGCGCGCAAGACGGACCGGATGCTGGAGGAGACGGCTGATTTGCTAAAGTGGCTTTCGCCCGTCGACAGTGAGGACAAGCTTGTCAATTCTAGGCAGGATCGCGCGCCGGGTACTGGCAGATGGATAGTCGACAAGACGTTCCTGGAATGGCAAAGGAGCACTTCCACTGATCGGCCAGTATTCTGGATCACTGGTAGGTGTAAGTCATGTCACCCATATCTGCAGTCCGTGCAGCATCCCATTAACACACTAGACAGCGGGATCCGGAAAGACGGTGCTTTTGTAAGCATAAACAAGACTCCCTCTCGTTGTCCATGCCGTACTGACGGATCCAAGCTCGCAACTCGTTGAGGATCTCAGAGCACACCCTAGCGATGAGGCCTCGGAGGAGAACGGCAACATAGGCGTCGGTTTCCATTGCTGCTCCCTAGATGACGCGGCATCCCAAGCCGTGCCGAACGTCTTTGGCTCCATTCTGGCCCAGATAGGAGCGACAAACCCCAGTATCCTTGATCACGTCCGGCCGCTGAGGAAGTCTGGGAACAACCTGATCCCACAAAACAACCTGACTGTCGAGCAGATCTACGGCGTAATGAGCGAAGCTCTGCAATGGTTTGATGTCTTTTATCTCATGATTGACGCTCTCAATGAGACGAACCAAGAACCTGTCATTGTCGAAGCCCTTTTGCACCTCTGCTCGAAACACTCTAACCTACGGGTCCTGGTTACGTGTACGCGCGAGCCGGCGCAGCTTGAACCCAGCATATGCGTCCGACATATGAGCACACAATCCATAGATTGTGATATCCAGGTGTATGTGGAGAAAAGGCTTTCGAGCGAACACAGTTTCCAGTCCTTTAGTGCGAAAATTCGAACCGAGATCAAGGACAAGGTCACTTCAGAAGCGGATGGGACGTGAGTATTCTGGCTCGACTCTGCTGTGGTCAAGACTTACAATGCTGTAGTTTCCGATGGGCCAAATTGTGCATGGATAGACTCAGCACCCTCCGCACTGGAAGAGACGTACGGCGAGCTCTGGTCGATATTCCGTCCACACTCAACGGGTTCTACGCCGGTATCCTCACCCGTGTACCCCAACAAGACCGGGCCATGGCCCGCGAGGCTCTTGCCTGGCTCTGCTTCTCTCTCCGACCGCTGCATCTCGGCGAGCTCGCCGAAGCTATCATCCTCGAAGGCGACGAAGTCAACATTGACGATGACGACCGGCTCACCGACCTCTCTGCCATTATTGAGATCTGCCAGGGCCTAGCCCACGTAAGCGACCACCACGTCACCCTCGCCCACGACTCCATCCGCACATTCCTACAATCAGACTGGATACGGACTTCCCCGGCCTCGGAATATGCGCTGGACGCAGCTGTCTGCCACCAAAGGATCATGCGCAAGTGTCTCGCCTACCTCAGACTCGAGCCCTTCACCACAGGCCCCTTGGACAAGCTCCGGCACGTGAAAGCCAGGTTCGCAGCCTACCCGCTGCTCAACTACGCCACAAACATGTGGCCCATCCACTCGGAGCGCTTCCCCCTCGCAGACGAAGACGAGAAGCTCATCCTCGACTTCTTCAACACCAAGAAGCTCCCGCACGGCGGCGCCTTTGCGGCGTGGGTGCAGTTCGTCCTACGCTCGGCGGACCTGGACGTCATCCGGCACACGGAGCCGCTCTACTACGCCGCGTCGTTCAACATGACGTCCGTGCTGCAGCTGATACTGAGACCAGAGCACAAGGTCGACGTCAATAAGAGGGGTGGACGGTTCTCTTCGCCCCCGTTGTTTGTGGCGCTATGGAGGGATAATGTCGAGGCGGCCATGTTGCTGCTCAGGGCCGGGGCGGATCCGGATTCTCGGGATACGAGTGGGCAGACTAGTCGGCGCCTGGCCACGAGCCGAAAGCACCACGAGGTTGTCAAGCTTATGAAGGAGATGAGTCCGGCGGGGGCAAAAAGGGCGTCGACTTGGAATTGGGATAGGGGAGCTGAGGATGAGTGGGCTATGGAGGATGCTCTTGCACAGGCGAGACTGAGAAGCTATATGGATGAGGGTTCCTGAGTTGATACCATTGCAAAGCATCTTCTCACCAGCAGGGGTTACTAAAGTTGAACATCAAGTATACACAACTCGGCTGGGGGTTATCCCGAGGCACTGAAAGGTTACGGACAATCCTTCCAAGCCACACTCTTTCAGCCGGAACAGTGTCCATAAGGCATGTGGTGTAAGCGTTTACGCAGTAGAGTATGATATCCACCTATAGTTAGGGGTCATACCTGCTTGGGGGAATGTCGGAAGACTTGGTGTGAGGTGGTGATGCAATGTGATGGGTGGTAAAAGATGCACTGCCACACCGAAGCTGGTGGAAGGTGAGAGGTGCTTAAAAGTGGGGACCCGATCAATGCCGTTGTGGCTCGTGGCGGTATTCTGGACAATGCAAGATTACTAAGCCGGGAAGTAACCCCCACTACAAGCATCACGTCACGTCTTCCGGTGAAGAGGTACCTCCCCAGAGGTAGCAGCACAGCGCTAACTGACTTGACGGGTGCGCTTGCACTCTTTCTTTCTCCAGTTCACTCACTGTCCACTGCATCATCCCGAGCTTGAGCAGTGCCGCCGCGGGCCTCTCTTTTTGTGATCCCAACAACCTCACCCAACACCCTCACACCTCTCTTCCACCACCTTTCCTTTTGCCTTTTCCTTTTCTTCCTCGCACCTTACCTTACTCCGCAGCAGTGGCGATCGGTCCTTTTCCGTTCACTTTCGTGACCTTGCTATTGGAGACATGCGCATGCTCCATTATTCTGCTTAGCTCAGGTACGTCTTTCTGGTTCCTCCAGCTCACATCACCCACCACCACCCCCAAAGCGGCAGCCGGTCACAGACCCGAATTACATGCCAAAGGCACAGCTCACAGCGCACACCTCTCACATCTGCTCTTCACTGGTTATATGCCTTTGGGGGTTTGCGTAAATTCAAGCAGGCTGTGGTACTGACCTTTTCTATACCAGGCTTCCCACTCTCCGCGCTGCTCTCACCTGCCAGGTACCTGCCGACCTAAGAATACAACGCTGTCCTACCGCACCTTCCGTTCTCCGCCGATAACGACCCCAACATCGCTTCGGCTGACATTGTGCTCTCTACTCCGTACACCAATACCAACTTTTGGATTGCGCCTGCCCCAACTTTGGGCATTCCTCGAGAGCCTTCTTTTCCACTCTGACCCAGACCTCCGGCTACTGTCAATAAGCAGTCGAAGCTGCGCAAGAGCTTCAGCGCCAGTCACCCTACTACAGCGCAACTCTTGCCCATACCTAAGCTTCCGCCACCCCAAAACGACTCCATAAATCATTCAGTCTGGCGTTCCGAGCTCTTCGCGCTGCCGGCCTCGCTGTAGGCCTCGGTCTTACAGCCCTCGCCGCCTACAATAGCAACCAGGCCGAGATGGACTCACACGCCTCAAGAGGCGGGCACTTGGTTGCCACGGATGGCCGAGAGGTGGTTTACTGTCACGCCTGCTCCCATGAGTGGTGGCAAGATGAGCATGGTCTGCAGTGCCCTCGCTGCGAAAGCGAGATCACAGAGATTGTACGATATATATCCACTGACTCCCCTCCTGCCACATTTGCTGACATACACCCAGGTTTCTCCCGAGAACGACCCTAGAGAGATCGAGGACGGGCCTCCTCTTCACGATTCCCCGAGACTCAGACGTCACATCTACGACGACGATTCGGATCCTGAAGAGGCCGATATAGAGGAACATCTGCATCGCGGCCCAGGCGGATTCGTCGTACACCGAGCCATCTGGGACAATTCCCAGCGCCCGGGACAGAGCCCAAACCCAAACACCCGCCAACCCCCCGACGTGAACGATGGCGACCAGATCATTCGACGCTTCATTGATATGGTGAATGATTTCGGCATGGGCATGCCACCGCGACCTCCCGACGAGACTCGCCCTCCTGGCTTTGGCACTGGTGGAAACATTTTTGGCGGTCAGGGCAATGTTCGCACGTTCCAGAGAACAGGTCCCGGAGGCACCACGAGCTTCACGATCGCCACTGGACCCATCCATGTTCACCAAGGAGGAGCCAACTCACCTGCTGGAGCTGGAGGCGACCCCTTCCAGTCGTACGTCAGCCTTGAACCTCGTGGCCAGCCACCGCCTGGACCTCGAATCACAGTCGTTTCCATTAGAACGAATGCTGACCAACTTCCTAGTATCTTCAGCAGCGTCTTAGCTGGAGCGGGACCCCCTCAACCGGTCGGAATGGGTCCAGGCCAGGGACAGCGAGCGCCTAATCAAGCGCCTACACTTCTCCATGAAATTCTCAACATGCTCAACCCAGCCAATGCCTCGCACGGCGATGCTGTGTACACTCAGGAGGCCCTGGACCGGATCATTTCTCAGTTGATGGAGCAGAACCCGGCATCAAACGCGGCACCCCCGGCGACTGAAGATGCGCTCAGCAAGCTCAAGCGCAAAAAGGTCGACAAGGAGATGCTTGGCCCCGATGGGAAGACCGAGTGCACAATCTGCATTGACGACTTCAAGGAGGGTGACGATGCCACAGTGCTGCCCTGTAAGCATTGGTTCCACGACCAGTGCGTCGTCATGTGGTTGAAGGAGCACAATACTTGCCCCATATGCCGTACGCCGATTGAAGAGCCTAACGGCGGCAGCAGCAGCAATGACAACAACAATAATAACAATGCCAATGCGAGCGGTGCAAACAACGGCGGCAACGACAACAACCCTTCGCAAACCCGCCCTGGAGCAGCGGCGCCTGGCTCTTCAGAGACCCATCAAGACTCATTCTGGCCCGGTAATGATCCGGGACACTGGGCAAACTCGATGAGAGGGATTCCCCCTCGATCAAGCTACATGGACGCGACCCCTCCGGTCCCTGCCGACTCCACGAGACCTCAGTCGTCATTTGTCGATGAAGTCTATGGACGCTACGGGGCTTCCAGCACCGGCCGCAGTGACCCGCAACGTCCCCAGGAAACGAGTCGAATGCCCAGCTTCCGATCCGCTAGACGAGACTCTCATTCACCCCCGAGCCTCCGCCGACACCAGTCCGATGTGTTCCGAGCTAGGCAGCGGAGTCCCTCGTCTGGAAATTGGGACAGAGGCCAGGACAGCAACCAGGACAATAACCAGGACGCGGGATCCAACCACGGCCCGCTTAATTGGCTGAGAAACCAGTTTTCTCGAGGATCGGGTTCGGGAGACAGCAATCCGCGTGAGAGACGGAGACAGTAAGCTTGTGGCATTGATTAATGGAACGGAATGGATCTGGGTGGTTTGCCAATGAAAGATTTGAGCGGGCCACGCGGCTCCAACGCGGCCGGTAGGCATATCACGAATTACGACGAGGGTCGACGGCGTTTAGCATTGGTCACTGAGACCGTTATTCTTTTTTCTTGAGCTCGACCGCGCCGCCGTGGGTCAGACTTTTAGGACCCGCAGGGCGTCTTCTGTACATACTTGGAACCTTGTCACAGGAAAACAGACAGGCATCCTCCTCTTTGGTGGCGAGGGTTAGGCAGGATAAAATCTCCGTACTGCAGTCAGCATGATAATAGGAAGTCTCCGTCCCAATGTGAAATGCATGTGTTCTGGAATGAGCGGCTAGTAGCGAAGTCAAGAGATCCGAGTAGATTCAAATTATCACCCTAGAGGATGTTTCGTAAACCCGAGTCTCACGCCAATCTCATAACGGTCGCCCCAACAGTCACTCCAAAGCAGAAGGAATTGCGTGCGTTTCTGTTGCAAATTTATTGCTCGTGAGGTAGAATAGAGATGTGTATACGCCCCGTACACCGGTGTCAAACAAATAGCCGTCGTCGTTACTTCCATACAAATACACATTACCAGATACTTGGAAAGGGGGAAGCACGAGGTAGTAAAGGGTTCGACACACGCGATGCGTGATGCAGGCATACC
>JFBX01000609.1:56778-67335 GCA_001563135.1 Colletotrichum simmondsii | reverse complement strand
CCCCCCCCCCCCCCCCGCCCCCCTTCGAATGCAATCGCTCCTTTTCATCATCGTCTTCATCTCAGGTGCCCGCCCCTCACCCCGACACCTCATAGCCCGTCCCACTCTCCCTCTGTCTCTCATGGGTGTCACACCTATCTCCTCTTCACATTCCTCACCAAAAACGCACCCACCACACCCGCCGCGACCGCAACACCGCTGATGATCGCGACGCCCATGAGGCCTTCCTTGGCGACCTTGTCGTCGACGAGCTGGCGCAGGTTGGAGGCCTGGAGGTTGGCGGGTTCCTTTTCGAGGAGGAGATCGTTGTAGCGGCGGGCCTCGCCGTAGTTTCCGAGCTTGTAGTTGCCGAGGGCGAGGTAGAAGAGGCACTCGCGGCGGCGCTCGGGGGAGACGCGGAAGATTTCGGAGAGGAGGCGGACGCCTAGTTGTTGGTCGTTGCGGGAGTCTGATTTTACGAGGCCCTGTTTTGGGGGGGTCAGAAGAGGTCAGCTGATGCGGGAAGAGAATGAAGAGCGGGATGTGATATCGGTGACGAGAATGTAAGGGGAAGAGAGAGGGAGGTTATCGTACCCATGCGTAGTTGAACTTGGTTTGGACGCCGACCATGTCGCCTTCTTTCTCATATTGGGCGCGGAGGACCTGGAGCTCGGATGCCTTGAGGGGCCTGCGGTGCGAGGAGGGTTTGTTAGTTCACGATGATGTCGCATGGTAGGGTGTCGCGGGGACGAGGGCATTGTGAGGGGGGTGGTATTGTGACATACGTTTCCGCGTCGAGGGCGTCTGCGCAAATGATCAGTCATGGATTACTTCCCGGCGACATCATGTTCACAGCATAGAAGAGAGGCGGAGTGGGGAGGGCGACTTACAAGGTAGATCAACCATGGCTGCGATGATGCGGTTGACTCGTGGCTATGGAAATGTCGTGTGTAAAAGGCAATTTTCTTTTGTTTTGACGGATCGTACGAGTGTGTTCAAACTTCGTAGTGTTATCGTGGGTTGAAAAGGTTCGATCGGGTACCGGTTCGAAAAGCAGCTGTCACGGTTGCAAGGTATGACAGGGCTGAAGATGGCAAAGCGTTGAAAGATGCTGAATGCAGAAATCGAGAAAAAGGTGGTAGGCTACAGCTGGGAAGAACGGGAATCGGGGAAGAGTGGCTGAAGCTCTGACATTTGAAGATGCGTGGGGACTCTCTTCCGGGCGGGCCACTCTGGGGGGGGGGCGACGGCGGCGGCGTCATGTGTGGCGGATGACGAGTGTTGGAGACGAGCTGAGGTGGGGCCTTTGAGTCTGTGACAGGGGTCACTCACTCCCAGAAACTTAGTCATCACTGATTGTCGTCCGGGTGATGCCGTGCGATAAGGTGAGCTGGGGGCAGACGGGCAGCGACAGTTTTTTTGTTTGGGGGATTTCTGTATTGGGGTTAGGCTGGTTCGTTCTGCCGTGCTTTATCCCACCTGCACGATTTCTAGTCGCATCCATCCATCGGCCCCAAGTCAATCAATTAACGACACCAAACACCACCCACGAAAACAACGCGACATCACGATTTTTCTGCCGCGCATACGCATTTCAAACTAGCCGTTTACGCAATCTTCCACGGAGACAACACAAAAGAATCAGCCAAGATGCTTCTAGCAGAGGAGCCCGCGACGGTAAGAACCCCCTCCATTCTCCGTCATCCCGCATTGTTGACGGCATCTACTTTCCACTCGGAGAAGCGAATCGCTAACAAGAGACACGTTCTTCGCGCCAACAGCTCATCTCGCACACAATCGACAACTTCAACATCCAACCAGACAAGCAAGCCATCGCCCGCATCAATGAATCCCTCTCCACCCTCCAGCAAGCCCGCGAGCTGCGTCTCCGCGAGGCAGAGAATGCCCTCAAGAGTACGTCCTTATAACCATCATCCGTCTCCTTCTGCCTCCTCCTCAATAGAAAAGACATTCATCCCCCCTTCCAAGGGCCAGAGTCGCATCCAAGACCTCCTCCTAAAACCGAAGCCCATCTTTGAACCGTACCTTCACCCCGAACCAAAACTAACATCCCCACAGAACTCTCCCGCCAACTAAACACAATGACATCCCAACACGCAGAACTAACCTCAACCCACTCCTCCACCGCCCACGCCTCCGAAATAGCCCGCCTCGACACCACAAAATTCCGCACCGCCAAAGCCGCCTCCGACGCAGAAATGGAAGCAGAGCGCCTCGCCCAACAGGCCGCCGACCTCAACGCCCGCCTGCAAGAGCTCGAGATCCAGGGTCTCGACGGCTCCGCCGACGACCAGGCGCGCCGCCGCGACCCCGTCGACGACGAGGTGCTGTTGCGGCTCAAAGTCTACCGCAGCCTGGGCATCGAGATTGAGCGCGACGGCAAGGATGGGAGCGGCTCGGGCGAGTTCACGCGCGCGGTTGTGAGGAATGATCGCAAGGGGGATGTGCATGTTGTCAATATGGATAAAAAGTTTTCAAAGTTCTTTTATGCCAATTACTTTTGGCAGACTTTGTAGAGGGGAGGTTTTAAGGGAGAGGTTGGTTCCTGCTTGGGTTTAATGACGGCGTTTGGAGGACTTATGATCGGATACCACGTCTTGAATAACAGACACTTTTCTTCACGATTGTACAAAAGCTGAACAATTGACCTGTTACCATAAATGATGGAAAACACAACTCGTCACTCACATGAAATATAAATGTGAACATGGAATACAGTTTCTTCAACGGCGGATGGCCGCGTTCAAATTGATGATTTCTTCATTGTTGATTCAATGATCGTCCGTCTGGACCGTTGTTGAGATGTGATACAGCCAAACGCCTTCTGACTCCCAGTTCCGTTCCTTAACCCTGTCCGTGGAAAGCCCCGCCGGGCAATAATCCCATTCCTTGCCTAAGACTGTCCTTCATAAGGGATAACCCGATTCTACCTGACCTTCCTCCCATTGCCCGGTCCAGGGACTTGATTCATGCCCTGTATCCCGGCTGTAGACAAAGGAAAATGATTCACACAACTCTCTTACACCACCCACTCTCGAGGGCATATTTTTCTCGTCAACTTCGTGGCGAGGGAGTCGAGATAAGAACCATAATTTTCTCTTTTCGCATCCATTAATGATAACTTTTCGTCATCCACCAGCACACTAGTAGCAATCGTTCCTCTCACGCCACGGCAACCTTTCTCACCGACTTGGTTGATAATGATGGAAAGTAGTCGCCATCGACACCATCAAGTGCTGTGAAGGCAATGTGTGTGTTGGTCGGTGTCCGTGCTCTTGAGCTGTTGGGCGATACAATAGCAGTATACCCGCCACGGTTGCTTTCCGGGCTCCGGTTGCGACCTCCCTTCATCATGAGGTAGCCATCACCGCCACCTGGAGTGGTAGGCCCACCGCTGGGGCTTCTGTGGTGATGTCGTTGATACTGACGATCGGGCAGTTCGAGACGCGAATTGATGGTCATCCACAACTCATCGTCGTTTCCATTTCCTAGGCGCCAACCACCAAGACCCTCATAATCCCGATCAATACCGACAGAGGGCAATAAGCCGATGCCTCCTGACTCCGAGATGGGTGTTATTGTGCCGACGGAGACGGCGGAGGCAGAAGACGGTCGTCTTGCGCGACGCGAGGCGGAACGCCGTGTGGGCGTTAGCGACGGTGACGGACTACCGGACCCCGGTGCCTTGGAGGCATAAGAAAGATACCTAGGACGACCGGTAATGTACGACGGAAGTAGAGATATCGCGAGATCAAAGTAGACGAGAATGACTCGGAATATGAGCACAGTAAAGGCGAGTGTTGTCGTAATCCCGGCAAATATCGCTAACGGGATGGTGAAGAGAAAGAGGAAGGGGACAATGATGGCGTATACGGGGTTGATGAGAGCCATGGCTGCGATTGGTAGACGTAAAAGTCGTTTGATATGGAGTCGTGATGATCGATATCTCGATGAGCCCCTCGTTCACAACATTTCCTCAGCTTCCTCGAAATTGGCCGGTGCGTGGTTTATCTCTCGGTGAAGCAAGAGGGTGGTTCCGGGTGTGACCAGTAAGTCCCGGTGACTGAGTCGTACGATCCGGTCACTGTCGTTCGGTCGGCGGTCCGATCGTTCGATAACGTTGTAATACCCAGCCCACTGTCAACGATTCCCGCTCCTTCAAGTCTTGGAAACAGAAACGGAGGGGGAAAACCAGGCAAAGTTGTGTGGATGGAAACCTGGCGGTTTTGTATGATGCGGCAACGGAATGTCAGGTATTGTGTAGGAAGATTTGGTGCACACCTAAAGTCAAAACTTCAGAGACATGGCGGACGGGAGAGGTATGCTCGAGAGAATTGGGATGAGACGAAGGGGAGCCGGGAGCGAGCCTTCAAACCTAGAGGTTGGTGGCTCTCTGGGGTGTGGCAGCACGGAGGGGGGTCTGAACCACACCGGAGAGAAAGCGAAAAGAGTACGCAGCACTCCGTACAGAGTAGGGGTGCAGTCGCCGTCGGATCGAGACTTTGTTTGGTCTCTTTCACATGCCGGAAGCTAGCGGCAAAGCACTAGCACCGCCCTTGTCTTCTTCTGCCCTTGTCCTTGGTCTCCTAGCCCTTCTTGTCCGAGGGGGCGTTCGATGCAGTGTAACGCTACCTTATCAGAGTGAAAGGAAAAACTGGAGAAGCCGAGAGCTATCACAAGCTACAGGGTCTCGAGGGGAGACTACACCCGTTGCCAGTGACTTGGCTGATGATGGAATGCTAGTAGATTTTGTGGTGATCTTGACTGTGCGCTCGAGCTTTCGTTTGCCAGGAGAGTTTTTCTGCCCACCATGTATGGGGGCTTCGGCAAGGAGAGAATTTGAGCAACGCCTACTTCGTCGTCGTAGGGCCTGTGGGCTCTCTTTCGTATTCCACAGGCTCATCGTTTTCCGAGCCTGGATAGTTCAGGCCATCCAATATTGAATGTTGTTCAAATCAAATCCCGCTGGGACGACGGATGAGGGAACAGAGTTTGCAGTTCCTGGACGGTGTCTTTTTTCCATGTGAAGAGCGACGTGTTTTTGACTGACAGAAACGGCTGTGGGGAGCAAGCGGAAAACAGAGTTTGCCGGGTGAATCAGCGTCTTGACTTATGCGCCTCCGGGGGTCGGAATCCTTTGCCTGCGAGCCAATGCCCAAGTGGTGCGCCCTGGTATTCATGGGAGAGTGACGAAAGACAGCAAACGTGCGTTCCGGACTTGGGATGGGCGGACATTGTGTGTGTGAGTGTCTACGAATAGGTATTATGCCGCTATCAGCGTCGCCAGACGAGACATTGGTTGGTAAGGACAAATGCAAGTTCCACCATGTGGTTGGTAGGCAGAAAGATAAGAGGTCCGTTTCGGTGAGATGAGTCCGCTTGTTGTCCGAAACCGATCGCCGCGTCTCCGCATCTCCAGACTCAAGGCGTGCCAGGGTCAGGGTCAGCGTTGTATGGAAGGTCTGGGGAAAGTGCAGGGGAGAGAGCCGTAGGCATCCCGAACTGTAGACCCCGCAAGTCCAGAACACAACAACGTTGCCAGTCAGAGCTCGACAGCGACGAGCAACGGGCAAGGAGGGGCAGAATGGCTCGAGAAATGGAGCTTTTGCGTGCCGTCGAGGTAACGTTAATTATGTGTGTGATGATTTAGCGTTCCCTATGTATGCAGCAGGCCACGGTGGTGTGTGAGCCGCAAAGATTGGACCGATCTTGTCAACGGTAGGCCGACACAGCGGAGATCCCTAGCAAGGGCGAAACGCTCGGCATGGCGAACTTTGGGAGACGAGCCATGGCCATGACTGCCGTCTGCCGCACCGGGTTGGCCCTGGACGGGCGGGTAAGATGCTCTTGATTTCCCCGCGATATCAACATCGAGTGATTGATTTTCTCCAGTCACAGCCCAGATAGCTGGATGAAAATCCCGGGGTGCATGTGGGATGTCTTGGTTGTGCAGTCGGTGTCAACTCCATCTACCCCAGACCAGACCAGCACGACCATTGGCGGTTGTGTGGGGAGGGAAAGTGTCAGTGTACACTACTCCGTGGTCTGTAGCATTCTTTGCAAAGTTCCCATGGCCCATGCTTTCCTTGTGTGGTTGTTAGCCAGCGCCATTGGTATAAAGGCAGACGCCACAGCAAAAACAGGCATGGTGATCGTCAGAAGCCAAAGCTCCCCGAACAAGCTTGCGACGGCCAACGAGCGCAGACCGCGGAGGGGTCGAGGCACGGCGATGCAACCGGTAGAGTTCTCATTGTCCTAGGTGCAGACCTAGACGCAGCCCTAGACCCGATAGACTGACAAGCGGACGATGGGACTTGGAGGTCTCTCTGGCGATAGGAAGCCGTGGAGGTGAACTGGAGGGTGCGGCCTGGACTGGTCACGTATGTATTGGTTCTATGTGATTCGCCAGCTTGGGGTTTGCCGGTGAGGATTCGCCGGGCATCGAGGGTGTCGTCGTTGTAGGGTGGCTGTGTCTGTGTTGTGCGTTTCTGCAGCTGGTGCATGCGCTACACGCCGAAGATACCGACCGACGTGTCGTTTGGCTGCGGCATGACATTCGAGAGACGACACAGAGACTGGGGTCTGTTTTCTTGGTAGGTAGGGCATCTTCGCAAGATGTCACGGTGGCAGTGACGCTCTTCTTCCGATTTAGAAAAAAGTTTGGACGAGGCAACGAAGAGGATGAAGAGGATGATGAAAAGGATGATGATGAGGCGCCTTAGGGATTTGGGAAGCTCAACGCAGCAAGGGTCTTGAGTGTCTCCTTCCTGTCCATCCGCGCTCTTTCCGTGTCACACATGAAGGTACTTGCCAGTCCCGCCCCCTCCCGATCCCTTCCTTCCCCCGGCCGTCTCCGTCCGTTTCCCGTCGTTCCTTCCAAAACTTCAAGTGATCCAATAGACATGGAAATGGAAATGGAAATGGAAATGGAAATGGAAGTCGCAGAGCCCATGTTCCATCGGCTCGCTCCTGCCCTTGACATCATTCCACAGTGGCCCCACTAATTGCCCGTTCCAGATCTGCCTGCTCTCAGAGGCTCAGAGGCTTCAGAGCTGCTGCCCCGCGTTTCTGCTTGTCACTGCCACAGCATCATCGCGCCCTTTGATGTCGATAACATCGAGATGCTCCACTCCAAAAATATCACATCACCACACATCATCACCTTTGCGCCAGTGTGACAGCCTTTCTGCGGCTCTTTGCACCTCTCCGTCGACGGGTATCCATCTCCGGCACCTCGGTCAGCGTTGTCTTTCACCACCGCTGCCTCTCCATCTGCGCCCTGAACGTGCCTCGAGGTATTCGTCCACGCTTAGAGACCCCGTCGTATTCGCAACCCCTCCGCCGCCGTCCAAGACCGTCCCAGCGCATCGCGGTCCCTGCTTGCAACCGTCACCCAATCCCATAGTTCTAGCCGTCCCGTTCCTGGCCACTTATTTGCGTTTGCAAGACGGCCAAAGATAGTGGAAGGTTCCGGGGTGCAGTTCACCGGTTGGAGGTTGCGATAGTCAAACTATCTACCTATCGTGTTATACCTCTCCTTTGAGCCACAGCCGTCTGCTCTGTTTGAGGCCAAGCGATCACCGTCATTCCCGCTTGCCCGTAAAGCTCAACCCAGTACGGACACACCACCAGCTCTAGGCCAGTCAAACACCTCTATGTGTGGCCAACACGACGGTGAGGAGCTTACCCGCTCCACTGCCGTCACCTCTGTCTCGACTTCATCAGACCCCTTCCCCTGGGAATCTGGCATTTACGATGCTCATTGCCACCCCACGGACACCATGTCCACCATCGAGGCTATACCTAGTATGCGCGCCTCGACCCTAACCGTCATGGCCACCCGGAGCCAAGACCAGGCCCTCGTCGCTGAGGTTGCTGCGTCCCACGGCGTGCGATCAAAGTACGAGCTGTCTCAGGGCCATCTGATTCCCTCCTTTGGCTGGCATCCGTGGTTCTCCTACCAGCTGTTCGATGACACCGTGCCCGAGGCTGAGAGGACGTACCACGAGGGCCAGCCCGACGCAAAGAAGCGCCATTACCAGGCCGTGCTAGCCCCCGCCCCTGAAGACCCCGACTTTCTCGACGCCCTGCCCACCCCGCGTTCTTTGTCGGCCTTTTTAGCCGATACCCGGGCCCGTCTCCAACATCATCCCCTGGCTCTAGTCGGTGAGGTTGGTCTCGACAAGGCCTTTCGCCTGCCCCAAGGGCGAACGGACGCCGACGAGTCCTCTCGTGACCAGGCCCTTACCCCAGGTGGTCGCGAGGGGCGTCGTTTGGCGCCTCAACATGTCAAGATGCCCCACCAGGTTGCCGTGCTGAAAGCTCAGCTGGCTCTCGCCGGCGAGCTTGGCCGTCCTGTGAGTGTCCACGGCGTCCAAGCCCACGGTGTCCTCCATGATACCCTCTCTTCGCTGTGGAAAGGTCACGAGAAGGAGGTCGTCAGCAGGAAGAAGCGTCGTCTCGTTGCCGAGGGAGCCGAGGACTTTGATTCTGAGGACGAGCTTGAAGAGGATGAGTTTGGCAGGAAAGACGTTCCGCCGAAGCCGTACCCGCCGCGGATATGCCTCCATTCGTACTCTGGACCTGCTGAGATGCTGAAGCAGTATACTAACCCAGCCATACCCGCACGCATGTTCTTTTCGTTTTCTTCGGCCATCAACATGGGCACCAAAGCTGGTGCTGACAAGATTGCCGAGGTCCTCCAAGCGTGTCCTGACAATAGCATTTTGGTTGAGAGTGACCTACACATCGCCGGTGAAGAGATGGATGCCAGGCTAGAGGAGATGTACAGAAAGGTGTGCGAGATTAAGAAGTGGAAATTACAAGAGGGAGTGGAACGCATAGGGAAGAATTACCGGGAGTTCATCTTTGGTTGACGTGGGTACAACACGTAGAAATACTACCAAGATGCAAGTTTGCCTCTCCGTGATGGACTCTAAACGTTCATAATGCGCTTGTCATAGATGTCGAACAAGGCAAAACGAACATCGCAAACACAACAACTTCCACACCCACCCGCAGTTTGCGCATCCTACGCATTTACATCCAATAACCACCCACGCGAAACCTCTCATTTCCATTCTCCCTCTTCATCACAAGCGGTTTTCAACGGTCATGGACTTTGGGATGACGGCGGGAGTTTCGCTCAGTGATTATTCCTCTACTTCGCACCATTAGTCAGATACGTGATGTATTCGAATCGGTTATCATTCATGATTATCTCTTCATCTCTTGATGGCCACGAGTATCTACGCCGGCACCCAACCAACCCACGACACTGCTCCTGTTTAGCCCGCGGGCCTGCCAACGCCGACCACCCAGATAGTATAAATATACATAGCGAAAAAAACACAAACAAAAATGCGTAAGAGAGAAAAAAAAAAATAGACGTGATATAGATGCGGGATATCTCTACTAAATATCAATGTGTGTTATACTGTCAAAAAAAAAACCAACTCTCTTTTCACTACACTCCATATACATCCCCTCTCCTTCTCTACATGAAAAATAAAAGATAAGATTATTTTATGTAAGTCTAGTTCTTGGTCTCTCCCAGGACATCATCAATGTTGGACGCCGTATCCGAGCCCGCGCTGGGGGTATAGTCGCTGGATCCGGGCGTGTAGCTGCTGAATCCGTCGGAAACAATCACGGAGGGCGCGGCGTGCTCGTCGTAGGCCGGGAGCACGTCGTCGCCCATGTACTCCGCGAAAGCAGTCGTCGGGGAGGGAGGGGTGATGATGGCGGGGCGCTGGAAGTGGGAGGGCATGAGGTGGTGCTGGTGCTGGCAGGGCATCTGCTGTTGCTGTTGCTGTGCCATCTGCTGTTGCTGCTGCTCCTGCTCCCTCATCCTCTGCCTCCGCTCCTCAGCAGCAACCATCTCCGAAACAAGCGTCGCAGCGTTACGGAACTCGGTAATCTCATCCGTCATGCTCTCCATCGTCTCAAAGTCCCTCTCAGACTCAGAAATGGAGGGCCGGCTATGGGAGCTCATGAACGCCTGCTTCTCCTCGTCTTCCGCCGTGGTGCCGGCGGTGGTGAACATTCGCGACCAGAAGTCTGTGAGGGTGGCCTTGAAGGCTTCCTTGCGGGCTTCGCGGTAGTCGCGGCGGAGGGCGCGGCGGGAGTTTTTGCGCTCGCGGCGCTCTGCGCGGGACTCGCTGTGACGGGAGGATCTAGACGAAGAGCGGGAGAGGATGCCGGCGCGGAGGAGGGCTAGGATTCCGATGAAGAGGAGGACTGCGACGGAGATTTTGGCGGGTAGAGGGAGGTGAGGGGGCCCGTGGGGAGGTCCATGAGGGCCTCCGTGAGGGCCTGGGGGAGGAGGGAATCCCGGGGGCTGTTGGCGGTGTTAGTAATCTTGCATGCTTGAGAGAAGGGGTATTAAGGGGCAGACTTACGCCGTGGTGACCGTGAGGGCCGCGGTGGTCGCCTTTGTGGTCGAGGGGGTGCTCATGCTCAAAGTCGGGAGGGGGTCCCGGGGGCGGAGGGCCGGGGGGACCGGGAGGACCGCCGTGGTGAGGTCCGTCGAAGGGAGGAGGAGGAGGGCCGTGGTGG
>JFBX01000609.1:2173-56747 GCA_001563135.1 Colletotrichum simmondsii | reverse complement strand
TGAGGTCCGTCAAAAGGAGGAGGGGGAGGAGGCGGCGGCGGGCCGTGGTGGTCGTGAGGAGGTCCATGAGGAGGCTCGTCGAACGGCGGGGGAGGAGGGCCGTGGTGAGGTCCTCTCGGGGGCGGCTCAGGGGCATCCTCAGGGGGTCCATCGGGAGGTCCCTCGGGAGGGGGCGGCAGGCAGTGGCAGAAGCCCGGAGGAGGGGGGCCAGGTGGCGGGGGCTCGGTGTGGTTTCCCTTGGTGTGGTTACCGCCGTGTCCGGGGAAGGGGAAGCCGGGGCACGAAGGGGGAGGACCGTGGGGACGACGGCCGTGGTGGTGGCCTTCTCTTCTGCCTCCGGGGTGACGGCCCTTGCCGTGGAAGCCGGGGCCGCCACCGCCGCGGACGCGGTGCATGAGGGTGTCGATTACGCACTTCAAGGAGTCGCAGGAGCGGAAGCCGCGGTGGCTGGGAGGGAAGATGCCGTGTTCTTGCGCGAGGCGGGATTCCTTCTCGTGGATGGCGTGCTTCAAGGCGTGGAGCTGGTGGCGCATGCACTCGAGGTCGTCGAGCTCGGCCAGGACCTTCTCGTCGAGCTCGGGGTGCTCCTCGGGGTGGTGAGGGCGGCGGTGGTCGTCGTCGTGGCCGGGGCGGTGGTGAGGAGGACGCTGTCCCTGCTCGCCGGGGTGGTTGTCTGGGTGGTTACCGACATGGTGGTGAGGAGGCGGGGGGAAAGGAGGATCCTCGAGGAGTCCATCCTCGTCGTCACCCGGGCGGGGAGAGTGTCCCTCGAACTCGGGGAGTGTCTGGGAAGGCGGAGGCGGGTGGACGTCTGAAGTGCGAACATTGCCGGCAACCTCGATGATGGCGGCGGGGGCGGTCTGGCGGAAGCGGGCGACGAAGGCGAGATCCGAAGCGAGGGTGCGGCCGGAGAGGGACTCGAGGGTGAAGCGAAGGAGCTGCTCGTCGCCGGCGCAGGTTGCGGACCAGGAGGCGATGAAGGTTGAGCCGTCGTGGTCGCCGGCGAAAGTGCCGCGGCCGAGAGTGTGACCGCCCTGGGAGAGGGCATTGTCGTTTATCTTGATGTTAGGGTAGGCGCAGGGGGAAGGGGCCTCGAGGACTTCCAAGTGAAGGGTCTGTAATGTGTTAGGTTTGAGATGCTTTGGATGATCAGGGGATGAACTCACGTAGGGCTTGGTCTGGTCCTCGTTGAAGCCCGGTGGGATGTCAAAGGTGACAAAGGTTGATGGGGAGGCATCTGAAGGATATCAGTCATGATGAAATGACAATGAGATTGCGGAATGGGATATGAGAGAAGAATACATACCGGTGGCCTTCTCCATACCAATCTTGGAGGGAGCAGCGCCGACGAGGGCCGGCGCGAGCAGGAGAGCCTGCGCCAAGCCACGCATGATGGGCGGTTTGGGGGATGTTTGGTTGATGGATGGGATATGAGGTTCACCCTCGTTGAGACTCAATGGTCGTCAACCCCTTGCTTGTCGTCCAAGTAAATTACAAATCCCCAGATGTTGGTATTTGGGAAATCCCTCTGCCTGGACTCAATGGGTCCTTGTCGTCAGTCGTCGTTTTGTCGTTGTGACGAGTTGAGTTGAGTTAGGTTAGGTCGGGTTGACAAGGAGTGAAGGGTGAAGGAATGACGGAGAGTGGACGGCAGAGTAAGGTGATAAATGGCTGCCTGGGTAGGTGCACGTAGTAGATATGTAAGTCGTCGAGTCGTGTAGGTATTGGCTGGTGGTGTGCGTTGGTTCGGTGTGCCAACTTATTTGCTGCTAGTCCAGTCGTCTTACACCGTCGATGATGTCTCACACTCTCTCACACACACACTCACAAACCTCCCTTAGGAAACGAAGCAAGTATGAAAAAAGAACGAGTGGAAGGTATTCACACTTTCCACTGAGAATGAAAAGTGATGAACTGAGAGATTGGTGAGGAAGGAATGAGAAAAGAGAAAGAGTGGTGAAACTTGAAGGATGGCAAGAGATGGAAACAAACACACCCAGGGAAGGAGAGAGGCAGTGTCGAGGGACTGCGCGTCCCTTCCCTCGAAGGTAAGGTACGAAAGTACACTGACATTGAGAGCAAAGGAGGCAAGTGGGCACCATTCAGGGACACTCGCACCTGCCAACCTGCGCTGCGTAGATTGGGGCTGCGTGAGCTGCGCAATCCTCTCGGCGCCGCTGGACCGGTGGTGGCCAATCAGCGTCGATGAGCTGACGAGTCCCTCGATATTCTTGCGGTACGTATCTGCTGGCTGGCTCGTGCACTCCGAACTGCCAGTCCCGCGCCGGGATCCACTTCCTCATACAACCAATAGGAACCAGCGCATGTTAGCTAAGCATCGGACTGGTGGGGTTGATGCGATGGCCCTGGGAATTATTTCTGCTCTTGTTTCCCTCTTCTCGACCGAACACAACACCTACACTAGTACCAAGAAAGGTAGTAAATGGTGTTGCCGCCCTGCTGACTACGGATACACTGCAGCTAGACTCCTAGACTATCAGAATGTGCAGAGACTGCTGCAGTGTCCCGTTTTGCCGTGAGACTACCCTCTGCTGTTGGTCTCCTTGTGTTCTCACTGTTGGGCAAACCGCAGAGTCGGGTGGATCCCGAACTACGGGCTAAGCACCGGAACGTGGGGGGCGGCGCTAGTCTTCCGAGGCGACGGGGTCTCCACCGTCGAGGCGATGAAAGTGATGAACTCATGGGAATCCGGCACTGCTGCACTGCACCTCTCTGCTGGACGCGCATTTTTTGCTTCCCGACGTCCTGGACGGCCACGCCGCTTCTGGTCCTTTGCCTTGGGGTTGTTTGATTATTTTCGGTCCCTCGGTTCCACGATCGGGTGGAGCTATCTGCACCCATGCAGCATGCCACCTACGCAGTATGTAGAACGAACGGAAATGGGTGGCCATGCGCATTACAGCCGACCCATTTTGGCATGTCACAGACTCACAGTCCTCGTTGCCGCCGTGGGCGCGCGGGTCCTGCTCGACTAATAGCCGAATCAATGGCCACGAGGCCATCCACCTTTAAACGACGACGGCGTGGAACATGTGGTACGATGAAGAGGTCCGGAGGGGTCAAAGACGAGACCAGACCCAATGCAGAGAGAAGGGGGAAAAGAACCTGATGAAGAAAAAAGAAGGCTCGTTCGCCTATGATTAAGCAATACACTAAGGTAGTCTCTTTCCAACGTAAACATACAAGCATGTCCCGTGAGAACGCCCGAATGTGGGAATACCCGTCCGTACCTTGTAAAGTCAAGACAGTGAAAGATGGATGAATATGCCGGATACGCCCCCTTCCTCCGTTCTCCCACCTTCTCGCCCCACCGTTGACTGCCAGACGGTTTAACCTACGAATGCGCATGCAGGGCCGGCAAGGGAGATGAACGAGACGAACCATCAAACAGAACAAAACAAGCATGGACAAAAGACCACGCAACTTCTCGAGGCTCAAGCTTTGCACCACTGACCACCCAAGAAACAAATAATTGTAGTCAACACTTCCACCCGTCCACGCGTCAAATACTACGCCATAAGAGTTGCATGTATGTAACATGGCTCTCGGACTCTCTCTCCCCCCCACCAGGGAAACAAGAGATCTGCGAAACAATCGCAACTCTGCGGTTCTGCCCCCTAGATTGACAGGTAAAACCGTAGAACAGACCCCGCCGTAACCTAGAGAGCATGAACAAGCAATCATACCGGCAACGACTTCTTACAAGGGTGGCAGGAGGTCCTTCAACACTTGCACACGGGCCCGCGCGACATCGGACCCTTGCTCGCCTTCGCCCATCAACACCATGATCTTGATCATTTTTGCTGCATCGCGTTTGTTAGCACACAGTGATCATGAAGCCGAGAGTGAGAGAATAATGTAAAAACGAGAGACAGGAGGATAACGGGGGTAAGAAACTTACCAATATCACTCCTAGCCCTCTGGAACAACGGATCCCGATCCGCCTCCTCCGCCGCAACAGGGTCCTTGCCCATCTCCCGCAGCACGCTCCCAATACACAGCGCCTCGAGGAACGCGCGGTGGTTGAAAACCCACCACACCCTGGCCTCGAGCTCAAAAATGTCAAACAACAAGAAAAACGACGTAATCGCCTCGTGCGCCGCCTCCAGCGTACCCCTCGTATTCGAAGGACACTCTGCGCTCTCGGACGCGTACACGAGCATGATATTATGGTGATAATTGCTCGTCAGGAACAGCGTCTGCCTCACGACGCGCTTATTCGTCCGCGCGAGGCTCGCGAGGCTCTCGGCGTCCCAGGACCGGAAGACGTCCGGGAACGAGCGGTAGACGCAGCGGAAGTCGGCGATGAGTTTGGACTTGTGGCGGACGGTGGCGCAGATGGGGAGGTCGAGGGAGCGCGGGGAGCAGATTGTCTCCTGGACGAGGTTGGCGAGGGTCCAGGAGCCGCGGATGTAGGCGATGTCTGTCGGGTCCGAGGAGGCGATGGCGGAGCCGTCGTCGACGAGGTCTTCGACGGAGACGTCGGTGTGGGTTGCGGAGGGGGGGAGGGAGAGGAGGACTGTGAGGAAGGTGTCTTGGAGGAGGACGGCTTGCCAGAGTTTGCGGCGTTGTTGCTTTTCGAAGATGGGGGCGTCGGGGGTTACTGTGATGGTGTTAGTTTATGGTGGTCTTTGGTAGATGATGTGAATGTTCGTACCAATGTTGGGGTCACGATGTAGACCCATGGCGTAGGCTTGGCGGATGAGTATGCCGGCAAACGCCCACCCGTCCGAGGCGTGGTTGTCGTTGATCAGGAAGTACGTCAACCTGGTCCAGTCAGTATCAACTTTTCTCGAGATAGCTACATGCAGACTTTACATAAGAAGGGGGCTCACTTACAACACCATGGACTGAATGGAGCGCAACGAAGCAGCACTCAAATAAGAAAACATGCGCAGCGCCTGATTACTCGCCGACGCATAAAACTCCGCCGTCTGCTTCGCATCGTTTGGCGAACTCGACGTCACAAACTGCGTGCCCAGCGCGAGCATGACAAAAATGAGCCCCACAAACGCCGCATCGACGCGGTTCTTCTCCTCGGCGCTGAGGCTCCAAAAGTGCTCGTAGTCGGCGTAAAAGGTCTGCCGGTGGATCATGGGGTAGACCGGGTCGACGCACTCAAAGTACTGCGCCAGCAGGATGTCGGCCTGGACTTTCTCGGGCAGGACGGAGATGACCTCGGGCAGGCCGCCCTCGCAGGTCCAGTAGTTGGCAAAGGGGTGCTCGGAGCCGATGCCGAAGACGTTGCTGGCCGTGGGGAGGGAGTAGGGGACGTTGGAGAGGAGGCCCGTGGAGGAAGAGAAGGCGACGGAGCCGACGGAGCCGCGGGAGGTGAAGCCGCGGCCTTCGATGAGGCCTCTGTCTGCTACGTTTGGGATGGTGGAGATGTCGCCTGGGCCTTTTGGTTTCGGGGGTTTCGTCATGCGGCGGCCATTGGCGAGGGATCTTGTTGTTTCTCTGCTCTTTTGTCAGTCATGTTCTGAGAGTCTCGATAATAGTCGTGAGGGCTGTGAGTGTGCTTACTCGAGTATCGTGGCCACGGCTGCATATTGGCATTCCGTCTGGCGTTTGATACATGCTAGGCAGTTGGGTCGACCTCGGTCACACTGCGTGCGAGTTAGTATGAATGTTGCTTTGACTTATTACGCTTCAATGACCTGCAGCTTTCACTTCGAAAGCAACGAAGAGACAAGATAGACAAGGTATAGGACGTTTGCATGCTATTTGTCAAGCGCAAAGAGTATAAATCTCGTGTTGACGTGCCGTGCAAGTAGCATCATGTGTCCAGTGATCAAGAAGACCTCTTGATATAACATTGAACTTTAGTCGCATTGATACACTCGAACCAACAGCACATTTCAGTGTGGGGGTAATGAGCACGCAATGATGAGAAATCAGAAGAGATGAAAACACGGAACGAGAAAAACAAGGCATGAAGCACAGGTAGCAAAAAGACATACAGTAAAATGAAAGAACGAATTAAACGAACCTTTGTCTTGCGCTCAACGCACTCAAAGCACGACAACGTAGGTTTATTCCGCTTCTGCTTCTTCCTTGCAGGGCCCTTGTCGCCGCCGTCATCGGGGCTAGCCGAGTTGCCGTCGACGCTCTCATCCGGGTATTGGTGATGGGTTCCGTTGCCGTTGCCGTTGCCGTTGCCGTAGCTCTTTGGTGTCGCCGTTTGCTGTCGCGCGACGGGCGTCGAGTACGACGGTCCCGATGCCGCTGATGTCGTCGGCGAGAGTGCGGCAGCTGCTCCTCCTCCGTTTTGTGGATGTGTGAGTGATGGGAGACGCCCGTGTTCTGGTACTGGCGATGCGTAGGCTGTTGAGGCCGAGCTCGGCGTGAAGGGTTGCGGCTGGGGATGTGGGAGATGGTTTTTGGGCGCCATGACGGGCGGTTGGAACGTTGCGCGACGCCTCAATTGAACGAGTTGAAGGTGTTAATCAACGATTGAATTACGTTGTTAGATGAGCGGCCGGTGCCAAGACCGATTTGATGCCGATTGTTAATGGCGCCGCGAAGATGAGTGAACAGGCAGTCGATTCAATTCCTGCTGCTTGTTCCCGCTTGCGGCACGCCCACGGCGATGCTTCACCGAAAGAATCGCAATTGAGCAGGCGGCCGGCTGTCCGGGCGGAGCTTCGTAAGAGAGTTTACGGGAAAATCAGACACTGTGACCGATTCGAACAATTAGATTGCCCGGACGTCGCAACCGGCCGGGTTGGTTGGGAGCTTTCCAATGCGGTGCCTCCGTTTCCGCCGGGAATAAAGGCCAAGATTTGAAGAAGCGGAGGACGGAGCAGCACGGCACGGCGGCGGCGGGCTCTTGCGCAAAAAGCTTCCGGAAGGTTAGTAAATTGATCGGTGTCGGTGTCGCCCGGTGCTCAAAAAGGCCGGAGGGATGTATGTGTGTTTGCGCGGTGTTGCGCTGGGAATAAACAGGTGATAGAGGCAGCTGTGAAATGCGGTGCGGCGGGCGGCGTCACACACACAACGAGGGGAGGGAGATTGCGATGGGAATAAGGAGGGAAACAAAAGGGAAAGGGAGAGAACGTGCGGAACGCGGCGGGAATTGGGAATTGGGGGGGAAACTCTCTGGACTCTCAGCCTGGCCGGGACTGGGGGACTTGGCTGGGAGCGACACGGCGGAACGTCTCGCTCTCTTTTTCTCTCCAACAAATGAACAAGGGCACTCGAAGAAAAGAGGGGAAACGCCCTTCACTAGGTGTCCGACGAGCTAATCCAGGTCATGAGATTGAGCATCCAAAGTTCCTATTAGAATCAACAGCTTCATCAACGTAAAGCCTTGTCTTGAACGTCTTGAACCAGTTCCATTACCGGTTCCCAGGTTCCATGATCCAATGATCCAACGCGATGGATGACCAATTCACTCACGGAGGGAAATCCGCGATCGATGGGGGCAAAGAACGAATAGGCGCAGCATCAACGCGCCCGCCAGCCCCTTGATCATTGCAACGGGCAATACCACCCCCATCTTCCAGCTTGCCTTTTTGCCTCTCTATCATCCGCCTACCATCGGATCTGATAAAAACGTTGAGCGGGAAGACACCGAGGTGAGGATCCGTACCCACGGTTCACGACCATACAGCAAGACCTGTGTACGAATACAGGCAAACCCTCCTCTTGGAAGCCCATCCATGATCCATCCAATGGGCCAAGCCCCCGAATCCAACTGCCGGCCGGTCAACGGCGCAAGGCTTGCTTCTGCTTTGCCTGCTTTTATCATTGATGGCTGGGGGTTTCTTTCCATCCAGTCAAGCAACTCAACCACTCAATCCATCCTTGACTCCTACACCCACCACCTCGTGGGCTTCCCCCCCCATGCCATGCTACAGTGGTGGGCAGATCAGCACTAAACCACGCCGGGGGGCAAAAAGGCTTGTCTTGTCTCGGGCCCCGGAAACCCAGGTCAGATTCGCCGGGAAAGCCTCCCCGAGTGCCGCCATTCCACCATTCCACCATTCCATCATGCAGACAGGTGTGATGCCAGTTCCAGGACCTGGATCATACGAACCCTTGACATTTCTGAAATATCCTGTATATCCGTAGATCCGTTGGGTTGGAAACAGGCTCAAGAGCCTCGCCCTTGAAAAACTTGAGCTCTTTTGACATGCTTTCTTCGTGAGAGAGTGAGAGAAAGAAAGAAAGAGAGAACTGGTCAGATGCAGGCACTGCATATACTAGATGCAGACACCATTCGCGGCACGGAACAAGCTCTGCATACTCAAAAGAACGAGTAGCTTTACCTAGTATCCTGCTACAACACATGGTGTCTTATCCAATGCGCAGGTATCATTGACCGAATGGATCAAGGTGAGCGAGAACGAGATGCAGCATCCAATAGATCCATTCCCATGCATCCTCTCTCGCAACTGACTGCCCAGATACGCTACGGTGCTTCTTTTGCCTGCCGCGAACTCCCCTGCCCCGGTGGAGTTTTCCTTTCTCTCCCCCATCTGCATCTGCGCCCTCGCACTTCTACCCGAACATCGACGTCACCAATGCGACCAGAAAGCGCCCCCAACTGTCAACCAGAAACCCTTTTCAACAATGACCTCGTTTCGAGGACCAAAGCTTTCAATATGAGCCCCTTCCTCGCAGCCTTCTGCTTTTCAGGCTCTCTGTCGCACAACGGCTCTGACTGGCAAAAGACCACTCTGAGGCTTCAGACGACATCCACCTCGGCTGTCTTGCGAATCGCGCCTTGACCCCAGGGGACCGCCGATATCGCCTGCCCGCTTTTCGGGTACGCGACCCCTGCGAGCTAGAAAGCCCACAACGAAGCGGCCGTCTGAGTTTGCGCCCACGCTCCGATCTCGTGCGCTTCATAAGCTGCCGGACAGCAAAGACTAGCATCCAATCACAAGCCGCGTCGATGGTTTAGTGGTAAAATTCTCCGTTGCCATCCAGCAGCGTCGGGGAGCCGGGGGTTCGATTCCCCCTCGACGCAATTCTTTTTTACGATTTTGACCTTTTTGATGCCGTATAGATACTCTGTTTCTTCTTTTGCATCTTTTCATGTTTTGTCTGCATCTGTAACTTCATATTGAGTGAATGGTGGGCGTGTCGTCACCTTGAGTGCATGTTGAATTCCGGGGGCCCGGGTGCTGAATCTTCATTTATTTCTGCCCTTGATATGCGTGGTTTATCGGTAGAGACGCCAACATTGCCAGTTAATATCAATTGCTTCTGGTCATGGAAATATTCAACACTACCCTATCACTAACGTTGACCCGCATCCATAAGTTTTGTTGGTTGTGCTCAAGACATCGACATGCAACTGAGAGTCACAACAGTGGCAGACATCATCCAAGAGACAGCAGTTTTCTTTCTACTCAACTCTCCTTCATCAAGTCTCTATTCTCTCCCCAGGACCTATGAGAAGTCTCGAGCGAGGCCTGTCTGGTACATTGTTTATCCTCAACCCGCTGTCCTTCCACTAAAACACCATGAAAACCAACACTGCAAAACCCAGCAATCAACTGGAGGTATAGAACAACGAAAGCCGCAGCACACCTTTTCAGAACAAAACCTGCAATAAATGGGGAAGTTCCTTTCGCCTATCCGTGCCTGTTCCCTCACTCCAGCCCCTTTGAAAAAAAATGAAATCCCTTTTCCAGCACTCCATCCATCCATCTGTCGTCCTCCATTGTTTTTGACATCCCAAAGGCCGTATTCTCATCTACCATGAACGCTACCACTATATCCCCAAACTCCACACATGCCATATGTACTGTGCCGCGCTGGCGAAGGTCTAACCAAAACTCAGAGCGCAAGCCCTGTACCATCGCCGGTCCACCGGTACAAAGCAAGCAGTTCCCGTCGACGCTGGTGCTGCTCGTGGAGATCCTCCGGCACCCGACCCCTGACCTGCGCCAAAGCACTTCGCATAACCTTGCTAAAGTTGCGCTACGGAAGAAGAATAGTCAGCACCCAAGCCTCTTGAAACGGGAGAACAAACAGGAAAAAGGAGAAAGGCTTACCTGGTACTCTGTATTCAACGTCACAACGCAGGCCTCATGCGCGCGCACAATCGTCTCGCACGCCTTGACGACACTAGGCGACGCCTCAAGCTGCAACTTATCCGCGATAAGGAGCAGCAAAAACGATCCCTGGAGGAGGTAAATACCGAAGAAGAACGGCATGAACTCCAAGCCCGGGTCGAACTCGAGAATGTGGCTGATAGCCTCGGCCGCCGAGACAGCGTGGCCAGTCGCCGTGATGAACCCTTGCGACGAGATCCAGAGGTCGTTGTCGTCGATGAGGTTGATGGGGTCCCATTTGCCCGCGAGCAGGATGTGCAGAACGTGCATCACGTGCGTACCGTACGCCATGACGATCTTGGTCTGGATGTCGCTCTCCGTCATGCGGTTCAGGGATGAGGAGGCGGTTGTGTGGACGGAGTGGACGGAGGGCGTGCCAATGTCGGCAATCGGACCGTGGTCTACACTGCCGCTTTCCGGGTTAACTACTACGTCGCCGTTATCATCGAGGTTAATGTTGTTCACCCGCGTGAGGTGAAGCTGCTCGAATCGCCCAAGGCTCTTCTCATAAGCCTCAAGGTGGCGCGTGATCTCGCTGGCTTGATCATCCCACTCGCGAGCCGAGCGGAATCCCACACCGAACCGCGGGTGGTTCCTCGCGTGATGGAGGTCCACGATCTCACCCAGGATCGTCATCAGCGGGAGGAAGTAACCGAATATGCTGTGTCCCGTACACTCAAAGTGCGGGCCACGGACGCGGCCGCTCGATACGCCGCCGGCACCGGTTGAGGCGTCTCCTCCGAGGCTAGGGTCCGTTGTGACGTGCGCAGGTCTAAACTCGCCATTCTGCCATGCCGTGTCGTCCATCGGCTGCAGCAGGCCTGCACACTCAAGGTCGAGGAGGAATAGCGGCCTGTTATAGCACAAGGCTAGGTGGCGGTCGACGATGTACGTGAGCCACCATATCCTTCGGCGCTCCTCACGCTCCTCTTCTGTGATGACCCCCGGGTGCCCACTGCCCGCCATTTCATCTTCAACCTCGCCGTCTGCGCCATCACCATCGTGTCCATTGCTCTGGTTTATGGAAAGAGGGGTCGGCGGCAATTCACGGCCGAGCTTCAGCTCCCTAGCCAAGGACCAGGCCGCGTTCCACCACTGCAGGCTCGCGCCCTTGTACTCGCTCGCGGAGACTACTGTCGCGAGGTGGATGTAGGTGATGACGTCGTCGAGGGTGCCGGCGGCTCCGAACGGACCAGATTCGCCCGTCAGCGCGTCCATGCTGATGGACCCCGGAAGCGCAACGCCGAGCCCGCCGAGAGCTACGCCATCGATGGCGGGGCTGGTCACCGGTGATGTGTCCCCTGAAGGTGTATGGATGAGCGGCTTGAGCAGGCTGACGGTCAGCTCCAGCAGCCTCTGGCAGATCTTGCCCCGTGCCGAGGGGACGCTGGTCAGGAAGGGCGCGTCGCTCGTCTGGGCTGCCACCCAGAGTATGCTGGCCAGCAGAGCCGGCTGGCAGCGTCTCGGTTTGCTGGGGTGGAGGAAAGACCTCTTGCGGAAGACGAAGCCCAGGACGTAGGGTGACATTGGATGCATCTGCGCCGAGGACGAGGATGCGAAGTAGAGGTCGATCAGGTCGCATGCCAGAGCCGCCGGGATGAGGTTTCCGAGATGGGGCATCAGAGGATGCAGGACCGGGTATCGTAGTTGTTGTTGACCGGGGTGGCCGTAGCTGCTCGGAGGCATGTGGGACTGGTATTGCGCCGCCGGCGGAGAGGACATGGATATCCACCCGGGAGACGTCGGCTCGCCACCGAGGGGGTATGCGCTGATCGGGCTGGCTGCGATCCGGAATGGCGCGCCATTGGCATATGCTGTTGGGCTCTGGGTCTGCATGGGATACGGTATGTCGGGATATGCTGATATGCCGCCCTGATTCGGGCCGTACGCTGCGTGGGCCGGTCCCGGCATTATGTGTGCGCCCAGGCCTTGCCTATCGTATCCTCCGTGGACACCCCCGTAGCCGTTGAGATCCATGGTTGTTGGGTTTTCGAGTTGATCTCTGTCCATCCCATGATGAGCTGCCAGGTGGGCTTGGTGGCTGACCATATCTCCCATGCTATCTAGTGAGCCAGTTCTTTGGCTTTGATGCATGGCCTCCTCGCTGAGCTCGTCCATGGCCTTGCCGATGTGGCCGTGTTGAGAAGTCGTCGTGCCTAGTGATGGCCCTGCCTTGGCGTTATTGGACTCGGGTTGCTCCGAGGGTTGCCCATTGTCGTCGGAAGGCGATTTCGGGCCTTGTTCTGCGCCTGATGTCCCTGCTTGCGCGGCAGCTTGCGCAGCAAGGTCCTTTCGTGATGCCTTGCCTCTCTTCTTCCTCTCGCGGATGTACTCGCAACCCAATCCGAATTCTGAAAAACATGTCAGTCAGTCAGTCTAGTCCAGCCCAGCTCCCCCGCGCCACGCCGATCATCTATTCAACTGTTTCTTTCTTACCTACGCAGTGGGCACAGGGATGTTGCCCATCGCACTTTGTACGCAGCTGGTTGCACTGATCACAGGCCCGACTGATTCTCCTGCGGACGGGGCCGGATGCGCTAGAAGAACGACCCGCGGGTCCACCGCCGTATGGGTGTTGGCGGTGTTTTGTCGACTGAGGGCCTGCTCGCGCGAGGTGAGGGCTGTGTACTCCCCCAACCTGCTGCTGGATCTGCTGCAGAGCATAGTGTGAGCTCGGGTCGAGACCATTCGCGTGGGCATGGCCGTTTGGCACATGGTGGGCGTTGGAGAAGAGGGTGCTGGACTGCATGCCGTGGTATGGCGAAAAGCGGTGGAGCGGGTTGGACAGCATCTTGTCTTCTTCGTGCTGGGACCAAGCCCGCTGTTCGCGATGTATTGGCTGAATGGTGAAAGTGCTACTCGAACAACGAGCAACTATCTGCCTTCTCTCATGCAGATAGGGACGAGGACAAGACTGCGAGATGGGCGATTGGAAGGATTCGAAGTGGTCGGACGAGGTGGTCAACCAGCTTTGGCGATGCTGCTCCCTTAGACTGGGGCAAGCGATAGATAATATGCGAGCCTTCAATAACACAAGGTGACTTCTGCTTCGGTCAGCGCTGCCGTAGGCCGTTTAGGATAGTTGGGGGCGTAAAAGGGGGCGGGACGGAGAAGAAGGATGGGCATGGGGTATAGTAATATGAGCTAAACTGAGAACAAGTGGTTGGCGTGAGATCTGCAACGTCGTTGGAGAACGGCGCAGCATAGAGCAACGACAATCATGGCGGGGTTGATGTACAGACGGCTTGGGTGACAGGGTAAGGAAGACGGGACAAGCGACAGGGTGCTTGAAGGAGTGCGGCGCAGAAGATGGTTGAGCGAAAGAGAGCTTTCTGTGAAAGTGGAATATTGGGACCGAGACCCAAGTTAACTCACCCCGTGGAGATCAACCCGTGAAGTTTATGAATGTCGGTCGTTGCCGTAATTGGGGGAGTTCCAAATAGTTGAGTCGTTTGGTTGCGTTCCGTGTCTTGCGTGTTGTGCTGCGGCGGGAAGATTATCTTGAACGATTGGTTGGTATATCCTAATGCGAGGTGGTAATATCAAGGCAATTCGGGAGCTCGAGAACAGTGGTTATTCCGAATTTGTATCGCCGCGTTGTATTCGATGTTGATTTTCGTTTCGATGGTCTGGCTCGGAGCTCTTCTCCCTTCAAGTTCTCGATGTCCACTTTGGCTCTATCCGACAGATGGCCTGCGCCCGAAGCTTGGCAAATATGTAGAGATGGCTCGATGGAACGAGAATGCTGTTCAAGCCGTTGAGTTACTGCTCAGTTTAGCTGGTCCACTTGCTGTATGAAAACGTGGACCATCGCATTTACATTGGTACGATATTGTAAACGGCTGGATAAAAGGGCGAAAGGTGTGGAGGAGGACGGCTGGTGACAGACAGGGCGGCGGCCGCAGAAGCAGCGAGAGGATGGATGTATGTACGGGACACGCGCGAATGATTCGAGAAGAAAATTAAAATTGAGGATAGAATGCTCAGCGGCAGCGCATGCGCATGTACAGACTGGAGGTACAGACGTACCAACGGCGCGTCAGGTAAGGTTCTCGAAGGGGGGGGAAGAAGCGAAATGGTGACTTTGTGGTTCCTCGGGCTTAGCTATATTATATGGGACGCTTGTACATAATGGCATGCGAGGACGGGGCAGGGTTGCAATGAGGGGAACAGGGGTGATGGCTCGACGATGGGCGACGGTAAGGTGAGGAGCAACGAACGGCATCGAGAGGAAAACTGGCGACGGGCGGCCATTTACGGGTGTGGATGTGGAGAATCAACGAGCATCTTTGGGCGAGGAACAGGGCCACATGCCCCAAAGATGCTGCGCCGGTCTAGAACGACGGGCTCATCCCATCCATGGTCCATCCTCCTTCTCCCTAGGATGGATCATCTCGTCCTGGTTTGGAGCGACGGGGTTGTATGAGAGAGAGAGAGTGTGTGTGGCTCAGCATTGGGTTCGGTTGGTTGATCAACAATAGCAGACCAAGGTGAAGGTTAGAGCCAGCCCGGTGAGGGTGATGAACGCGTTTCCGGTCCATTCCTCTGGAAGGATCAAGGCATGACATGGCGGTGACAAGACGGCATGGACTGTCATCAAACCTTTTCCTCCCCACCGGGACAGGATCCCCACTGCTTCCATGGTCTTGCTCGGCTTTGTTTTTGACCTGCCTCGGGACAAATACCTAGTCACAACATGGCAGTCACTGTTGCTTGGGTTAGGACGTCGGCCGAAGATAGCGTGGTGTGGCAGCTATGCTCCGTACGTCTGCGCGAAGAGGGCGGGGGTGTTGGCGCGGCACATTTTGGGCCCTGGGGGTAAACGAGGAGGTGGGAGAGGAAGATGGGGAATCGTCTCTTGGAAGCTTGAGTCTTGCTCGCTTTCTCCAGTCTTCAGGCTCGTCTCCAGACCTCCACCGGCGCGGCCCCAAAGTGGGTTGGGAGCAACAAGCTTGGTTCGCTGGACTGTGCCATCCCGGCCAATAATGCCATTCGGCTTGGCGGAAGGCTTTCTTTGCTTTCTCAAGTTCTCGTTCGGTCTGAGTGCAGCCGAGTAGCAGACGTACCGCCGTTGTTGGAACCGGTCTCGTTGGTCCGGTATAGAGACGACCACGCAGCCTCTCTCTCTGGCGTGACTTGTAGGGCTTTGGCTTGCCCGCCTCCGCCGGTCTTAGCGGTTTGCTCTTTCATCCCTACGTATAGCGAAGTGCCGATATAGGTACAGAATTGTGTGGCTTCGTTCGCTGCTACGACGAAAACGGCAGACGTGAAGAAGGTCCGGCCATTTCGGACCTACTCGTCGGTCGTCTAGCTTTGAGGCGCTATATGTGCCTTTCGTTATGCTTTCTATAGACGGGGTGACGGAGTCGAGCTTCCTTTCCAACATCTGAACCAAGCGTGGAGGGACTTTTTGCTACTTTTTGCTGGTCGCATCATCCCAAATGGCGTTGCTACAAAGTGCCCAGCTGCGAGCCGCAAGTCATACAGTGGACATGCCCTTGTGTGGTGGAAAGGGTCAACAGATGGCATTATCATGCTCACCATCCTGATCCAAGCTTGCAATGGGATCAAGACGAAATCCTTCGCTCGAAAGAGCGCGCGCAGGCCAAGGGGACGACGTCCCTGTCGCAAGCCCCGGATTCTCGTTAGATACTTGATGGAAATTGCCCAAACGGGAGCCAAGGACATGGGGGGGAAGACCCTTTTGGTTGGCGTCTAGAGAGAATCTTCTGCCGTCATGACAATGGCGCACGGATTGGAGCCAACACTAGGCGGAAGCGGACCTCTGGAAGGGTGGCGTTTACGGGTGGTTCAGTAGCCTCTCGCCGTTTCTTCTGTCCGGGGCGACATCGCTATCCGTCATCTGTCGAGCCGCGCCACATATGCAACCTCTACTGCGTTCACTGGAGATGAGTTGTCTCGTTTCCCCAGTCTGCATTCTCCAGGTTTCTGATGCAGGTGCTCGGTGCTGGTGGGTTGTGCTGGAGCTGTCGGTACATGGCGGTACAAACCCCCGTTCAGACGAAAGACGCATAGCAGGGGTCTGTGCGGTAGAAGAAGAGTTGGGAGAAGAAGAACCCGGCGAAGAGGTGTGCAAGGGACATGGGAGGAGGAGAGGATAGGATGAGGAGTACTCTGTCGAGATGGAGTAGAGATGGAGGAGTAGAGATGGAGGTTAGTATGAGGAGAAGTACTTGGATGACACCGAGTCAATTTGAGTGCTGCCAGTCACGCGGAGGGCCCACTCCGAGAGCCCGTCCAGAGTGTCTTCTTTCCTGCATCCAAGTTCAAGTTGTCGCTGTTGAACATGTCACTCTGTATCTGTAGTCTTCAGGATGATCCTCCAACACTCTTCAGATGATGTCTTCTCTTTGCATCTAGAAACTCAAAGACTTTATCAAGCTTCATTAAAGACGGAGATTGCCTTCTACCCCTTGATGCTCATGCTCTTCGGCGGCGCGTATGTGTGAAGAATAACATGTGGCAGTCCTTCCCCTGACAGCATCTTTGGGCAAACTCTCTTGTTAGCCACCTCCCAAGTTCCATCAAGCCTTCCTTCGAAGAAGAAGCTTCTTCTTACACTAGACACGCGTCGACAAACTCTGGGGGATTGGAAAGGAAGGTGCATCCCTCCGCTAGCTAGCATGTCCCTTCCAAGGTAAACTAGGACCATCTATACCGCGAACACTGCCACAGCCACAACGTACCCTTAACAACCCCATCCCTCCGGCAAGATCATCAAAACCAACGCCACATGCATCGCCAAGCTGTTGGTGGTTGTGGTCTCTTTGCATCAAGTCGATTGGCTTGCCTTGTTCGACCGTGGAGAGACACCGCTACTCCGTCCGCTCTGGTTCTCTACGCAAGTGCGACACTCACCACTGCCTGTCACATTCTTCCCGGTCCAAGGCTCGCGATGACAATGCCCCGTTTCCTCCATACACACAATGTCGAGGAAAGTCCCGAACGAAGACGCTTGCAAACCTTCAGCTCCGGTCCCGCAGGTCGAGTGCCGGTAAATCCAAGGGCATCCCTACCAGCTCCTCCGGACCCAACGACAACGGCAGCCCCATCGTCCCCAGCACAACAGAAGAACCCTTGGGGTTGCCAGAGTCAGCACCCTGTTGTCCGGTGATGGTGTTGACTTAATTTCAGCTAAGGCAGCTGTAAGGGGTATGCTGCGGCCTGCTTCAAGGGCTGCGCAATCGTGCCCAAACCCAAGAAAGGGTTTTAGGTTTTCCCAAATCAATTTCTACCCGTGGCGACGTTGACAGCAACTTGTCAGTCACAGCTGAGTAATGGGCAGAAGTCTTGCTTGTTCTCAGTGGATCAAGTCGATAGCAACAAGTCTTCTTCTGCCTCACAACGAACTGTGTCATGCACAAGCTGGACCAGCATTAGACTCATCGAAAACGGGCTCCCGCATACCGTCACGGTACCAAAAGGAACATCCAACTTGGCTCTCCGTCATCCATCTCAACTGGCTCGCGTCCGCTTCAGATGCCTTCTGCAGGCTGCCACACCAATCTCACCTCCTGTACAGAATAGATGCCCAGTGACACCCTCGCGCTTGAGATGAGCATGGAGAAACGGTCAATCTGATCCGGTCCACTAAAACGCCTCCCACCGCTTCTCCGCACATGCGGAGCAAAGGATGTTTCTTTCTCCTCACCTCCCACACCCCGTTCCGTTGCAGTCATCCCGCCTCCTCCCCACACCACGCACACCACCTCTTGGGCTGTTACCACCACCACAACCAAAGATTCCATTCGGTCCTGCCCGAGAGATACGCCGGGTGCGGGACCGTGCCGAATCTCTCGCAAGACTGGTCTTTGAGGTGCCATCTTCACTGTATCTCATTCTTCAGCTTCCTCGGCCCTTTGAATGAGGCACACCTGCTCGTCTTGCCGACCCGAGTGCCTCGGATTTCAAGTGCCTCGGAGCAGGTTGAGTGAGCGTCCCTTTCGCAACCTCTTCCTCAAATGTGTTGACCTTTGCTGGCTATTAGATCTAGAAGGCCCGAGGTGAGCATCAGCTACGAGCCCTGAGGCTAGGTATGGGCATCCTCCTGGACTGCCACGAGTTGAAGAACTGTAGAAATTGGAGGAGCTAGCTGACGGCGACAGTGAGAGTGCGTGTGGGGCCTTTGGAGAACTTTTGATGGAGGGTCGGCCCTTGGTCCACCACCACCAGCCATGAACCCAGCACCTGTGACGACGGCCCTCTCTCACAGCCTCTCAAAGCTGGGGGACCTCCTTTCAATAAGCCGGTCTTGGAGTGACTACCTAAAGTCACCGACAGATGAAAAAACCTCTCCATCCTGGTCGATGTGGTCGAATTCTCGGTCGCCGCACAAAGTTGGGTGGCGGGATGCCATCCTGTGCCGTGTGTGTCTGGCCAACACCTCGCTACCAAACTTCGCATTCGAGTTTTGCAAACCTGCCCGGGCAATCCATGGCGGAGAGAGCAAGTGACCGTAACTATCTCAACATTCACCACTTTCTCCTCAAGAGACTTCACCCCCAGTGTACGGCATGTCATGTTCTAGATGACTTTTCGAACAAACATACTCACCAATGTTGAGCACCCCTTTCCCTCGGAAAACAACCAGCAACGGAGGGAATCCGACTCTCTACGATGACGGATGAACGAGAATCCGGCCAGAAGAGTATGGCGCCACCAAATTAGGTTGCTCAAGTGTGCCACGAGGTATTTAGCCTGAATACGGCACGGCGGTCGCGCGTGGCGCCATACCATAACGGTCGTCGGTCCGAAATTCCCCCAAGATGCGAAAAGATCGGACGCTCCCCTTGTCACCTCTCATTCGTGGCTTTTGGATAGAGGCCCCTTCTTTTCCTCCGTGAACCAATGGAGGCCCCCTGTTCTACCCCGAATCATCCACACTGCTCATATTACTCCAAACCCCAACATCACCAACCACTCTCTAGATGTTCATGCTGTACGGAGTACATTGCTTGTCAACGGCAATCGCCTCGTTCTTTACATCTCAAGTCTCGAGGTAGGCTTCTGCCGGCTCTGTGGCCTGCGTCATCGTGCCGGTTTAGTAAGTGCTGGATGTCCTGGACAGTAAGTACCTTGGTTACTCAGTGTCTCGCTACCTTAAATTCGGTTGCCTTACTACGACTCCCCTAGCGTATTCACGGCAGGTATGCTCTGTAACCCTGGTCTTGTCTCATTCCGTCCCCGACTATATCGTACCTCTCGGATGACGGTGTCATCGTCTCCTTAGCTCATTTCCGTCAGCTAAACGAGGCGTCTTCCGTTCGCCCTTCACAACCACGTGGCAAGGACACATGCCGTCTAGGCTTTCCGGTCATCTGGGGACATCGGCCGGTGAGCTAGTGTACCGGCAGATCGCCCTCATACCGGGCACTCTGCCTCGATAGTAACTAGTCTTATGCTTACACATTTGCCATCGCCGAAACTGAAGAACTCAAGCCCCGCATAGAGATTCAATTGCTATCTACCTATTTGAGACACGACCTCAGTTTGCGATTTCCAATCTGGTACGCGGCGGAGGCAAGTGCCCTGTCATCCGCTGGTATTCAAATCTCGTGCCGTCTTGGCTCAGCTAGGCTACCAGGGAATCCTCTCGACCAACAAATCAATATCAAGGGATCTGACTTCCATTGGCCGTTGCTACTATGATCGGTCTGAGCCAGAACGCCGCAACCCCACACATGTTGTTACGCTGCTCCGGGGCAAAGTCAAGTGACGGCGAGTTGCCAACAGGATCTCGCGTAGCCCTGGCCTCAGGTCGCCACATACTCTGCAACTTGATGGAAGGCTGAGGACTATTCTACTCGAAGCAAGTTGCTCCAGGGGCCCACCTATATTTCTGAAATCCTCGTATCCGTGCCCGTTTGATCCAATACTCGCTGGAGCCTTCGGCAGTTGGACCGCCATTCCATTCAACGAGGGTTACGTTCTAGATTCTCTTCCTGGAGCCCCCTTCCCACCTTCTTAGGGCCGGGCTGTCTAGTGACTTACATATTTTCTCCCATTCTTCCCAGATGTTCATCGAACGAAGCACCAATAAGCTCCGATCTCGCTTGCTCGATCAAAGTTCCAGGGAAAGACAAAGCGATCTGGGCCGCAGGTCCACTCCCGGCTTCTCGGGACCGGCATCATTCTCGGCCTTCTTAGTGGACAATCGGGGAGTTTCCCCGGCCCTTGCTGCATGTCGCGTGAGACCACAGGCGTAAAAGTAGACTTTCGGGACGAAAGTTCCTCCCGTGACCCGTAGCTCCAGTCTGCGCTGATCTTGAGGTTCGTTTACACCCGTGGGCCCAGCTTCAGTCCAGACCGTGGCAGGGACAGCGTTTCTTGACGAGAGATGGTACATCCATCCAAAACAAAGAAACACCATGATTTTACGGGCCGCCCACGAGCCGCTCAATAAAGGAGGAAGCGGCATGCGACGGTGCCTGGTCAATGTGGGCAATGATGTGCTACTCTCGGGCGTCTAGGCCCGATCACACCTAATCGTTGCAACCTCAAGATAACCTGGTTGGCCCTGTCTAGATGATCATCCAAACAAGGAGCATTCACTGAAACCGTGCCGTTATCTGCTAAGCCAACCGTACCACGCTCAGTACTTAGTAGAAACATGAATCCATTGCGTTGCGACCACACGGCTTATCCGGGCCTGCCAACAGGACCCCTCATCAAGGGTTCTTGCTGCGAGGCACAGTGAAGCAAGTCTCCAGATGACCATGAGCCAGGCCCAAGCAAGCTTCCGGCATTTGAACCTCATGACCTGACACCTGCGCTCGAAATCCGGGGTCGGGGGAAAGGAGAAATTTCACTGCATGCAGTGGGTGGCATGCTGCCCTTTCCCCCACCCACGTGCCGGCTAAAGTCGAATGTTGAGGCAACTCCGAGCTGGACTGATGCAGTCTACTCTATTTAGACAACGAAGAACTCTCGAAACGTCATTAGCGGGGGAGGTTTCCTCGCCAATGTGGTGGCGGGTTGTGTACTTGTGCTTCATCTCAATGCTACAACTAGGTATCATCAGGAATAAGACGATAGTCGAGAATGAGAGAGTCGTTCCAGCGTTGATGCCATGACCTATTTTCTCTCAGTTGCTCGTATCCCCATTCTCCAGAGTACCGGACATGGCATTTGCTGGACTTGGTTAACATCTTGAGCATCCCACCTTCGTGTTGCCGGCCATCAAAATGGAGCAACTCGTCACGCTGCTGTTCTGGCCCGCATCGCCGACCACCCGTACGAGCTTTGTGGAACGACTTCTTCCGTAGACCTTAGATATAGTAAGACATATTGGCACGCATTAAAAGTTGCCACTGATGAGCTGAGGTTCTCGAGGTGCACGAGAATAGACCCTGCCTTCTCAAACAAGCTTAGGCTATCAGCCTCATTGGGTATTCCATGGTAATCTCAAGCTTGGATTCGGTTGATGGCGATGTTACACCCCGCATTCTTAAATGAGGGGAATCACTTTGGACTTTTCCCATTAGGAATGAATGATGATTGACTCTCGTGTGCTGAAGTTGGTCAATAAGAATTTGACCCTGGAAACATCTGTGGGCAGGCCTTCTGTTGCCTCCAGTGTCGAGTACAACCTGCAGTTGGATACTAGTACTTAGTTAGGAGGCAATATCACTTTCGAGATATTCCTTTCAAAGAGATTTAAGGAGGCATGAAGCGAGCAACAAGTCCGAGGTAAAGGCAGTAGAAGAGTCTTGAATGAGACAAGAGTGAATACGAAAGAGAAACGATAAATGTCTCGGTCATATTAGAAGGATATATCCAAGAAACATCTACCTTATGTTTTCCTTATGCCACAGATGTTGTCGTACTAAGGGTGTATATGGCGTTAATTGCTGCCCGCAATTAACGGCGTCGTTTTTGCGACAGATGACGAGTGGCCCGCGGGGTGGTGCCACTCATGAGGAATCTGAAATTGAATCTTATCGGTCGCTTACTTCTTAATCATTACTTTTTAATCAACGTATCATGGTAAAGACAAGACTTCCGCATTTGCCCCATGAGCCAACTAGCCGTCTCACGCTGGAGGGATTCTGACTTTCAGCCACATGCTTGATATGAATAACACGAACGACAATGTGGAGAATCGCGAGCGGAATACATATTGCGTTCTCTGCATAAAGTCCCGAAGCCTATCGGAAGCTATCGAACTTGTTCTTATCAGTGGTTTGGAGCTGCGATGCTAGTGTCCGTCATGGGTCGCTCTGAGGAATACAAATTCCGCCGCCTCGGACCCCGGGCAAACTTGACCAAAGCGTGGTCCAGGCGATTGGACATCGAATGAGGGGACCAATTTATCTATTCCCATCATTAGAAACTATTATTTGGACTGACCTCTTATTATTCAATCAAATCGAAACTCAAATGTCTTTTGTAAACCTCCTATCTTCATTTTTGTCACGTATTGGACCAGGTTTTACTCTCCTTGGAAAATACTCTCAAAAATGGTGATCAATTCTCACGGAGATAAATTCAGATTTGCGAACAATGTTTCGTCCGATACTAGCCTGCCACTCTTACAGGCCGAGCTGCCGGATGTTTCTTCAACATCACCGGCTCCTTACACCTTAGGTGACTTCAGTTTACCAGCCTTACAGACGGCAATCGTGACACCAAAGCTGGGCCCAAAGCTCAACCAAGAGGTCCAGCTAGTTCCTGTGCAACAGCCAGGTCCTGGTGAAGTTGTTGTGAAGATAGATTACACAGGAATTTGCGGTAGTGTAAGTGCCCCCGAATAGTTCCTCTGATGACTCTGAACAGCTTTTACTTACAATCCTTACTTGAAGGATGTTGTCTTCTCTCTCGGTCCTGAGGACGGCCTCCGTGGACCAAACCATATCGCAGGCCACGAAGGCATCGGGCATATCGTCATGAGCCACGATAAATCACTCCTCGGCAAACCAGTTGCGGCAAGATACCTAGCATCCTACTGCCGAAGTTGCCATTACTGCACTCGCGGCGTTCCAGAATCCTGCCCAACGCAGACGACATTTCCTCGCCACCACAACGGCACATTTCAGCAATACATGACCGCACCTTACACCTCACTTATGCCTCTGCCAGATTTCATTCTTGATGAAACGGCGGGTGTGAGTCTTGGTCTGTATACTACGGCGCTGTGCTCTGGTGCCGCGGCACTCAGAGCCTTGAAGGCTGCGACCCCTGCCCCCAGAGATGTGGTCGTTGTTAGCGGGGTGTGCGGGGGGATAGGACATCTGGCCGGCATAATGGCTCGCAACGTGTTTGGGGCTAAGGTTATCGGCATCGATTTGCCGTGGAAGGTTGAAGCATTGGGCTCAAGGGCCGCTGACGTCTTTGATGAATTCATTGCTGCCCCTTCCAATGCGTCGGAGAGGATTGAGGTTGTGGAGAGGCTAGCGGACGCCTGTGCTCGATTACGCCCTGTAAGGGAGGCTCGCCGCGGCGCAGACTCTGTTCTTGTCACATCGGGTGACGAAAGTGCCTTTGAAGGGCTGATTGACTACGTTTGCGACGGCGGCTCGGTGATTTGCGTAGGGTGAGTTTACTTCCGGACTATTTGTGATCGACATTGCTGACATTCTTCAGTGTGACGAAATCCCGGGGCGACTTGACAATCCCCTTGGCCTTGATGGTTGAGCGCTCCATCAGGTTTCAAGGTCTGTTGATGGGTGGATGGGATGAGAGTTATCAGGTCATGAAGTATATCAGGGATGGTAGAGTGAAGCCTATAGTGACGGAAGTCTGTCTTGAGGAGATACCATCCCGAATGGAAGCTTTTGGGAATCATTCAAATACGGGAAAAGTGGTTGTTAGGGTGAATTAGGACAAACGGCAACTTGAATTCGAAATCGTCTGCAATGAAACTCGCGTCATCGAATCGAGACCCTCGTCAGTATTTGCAAGGTGTGATCAAAGTTCCTACCTTGTGAGGAAATCTATGAGTCGATTACTCGTCAACAATGACGTGAGCCTGACACTCTGAATAGGCTTTGTTGAAAGTCGCCTACTACACCATCCCTCACACTGAGTGTGATGCCGAGACCCGAAGGCTTCAAGTGGTATGCCGGGATCGCCTGTACCATTGCTATGTATATTCCTGCAATGACGATATTGAGGAGCTGACGGCTCTGACGACAATAATTGAAAGTAACGGGAACTCTAGAGTTTACGTCGTGATATTGGTATGTAGCCTATGTTGTTGTGCTTCCCAGGACTATTCAGGCACGTGAGTAGAACATTGAGTGTTGCCAACTTCAATTCGAATTGAGTACAAGAAACGGAATTTGACACATCCGAGAAAACGATCTTGCTTGATTTCTCTCACAGATTCACAAAGACAACACACTGGCCCCTTCCCATGCCACCAATTCCAACCCTCGGAGTCTTAAGGATCTTGATGTCTTTCGACTGTAATCCCGGAAGATGTGTTGTAATGTCGAACTAAATAGACTGTTCCTCCTTGGACTGTATCTTTTCTTCAATTATGACGGTCTTGTCTGGACCAGACTCAGAGACTGCGTGAATCGTTCGAAGGTTCTTCTGCCACGTCCGTGAACACCATGCAGGCACCTTCTCTTCAAACAATTTATCAATCTGTTGAAATTAGCCATGCGCATGAGATTATGTGTTTGATTTTCCGAGAAGTGCTACTCACCTCCATTCTCGAAAGCCCCGTGAGTTCTGGGACACAGGTGTAGGCCCAGACGAGAGACAGAACAGTCATGCCAAACCAGATGTAAGACACCTTGACCCCGAGGTCTCCGGCAGTCTCGTCAATCATGTAAGGCGTAACAAATCCAACCAGCCACGTGATGATCCAGTACGCCGTCAACACGACGGAAGATTGGTAATTTCTCGCACGGTCAGACAGAGGCTCTGCCATCAACAGCCAGCCTACATAACTTGTCAGTGGAGTTCTCTTCTGCAGAGTTCTGAGGCAGACAACTAACCCCCGATACCCCAAGTTGGTGCATATGAAGCAATAAAGAACACCGCTCCAACGATCAGCATCATTTTGTCAGCCTTGCTATCCGGAGAAGCGCTATGGATAACGCCGGTAAGTAATTGGGCGAGTCCCATAAGTATCCCGCCCGCGATCAAAGATCTTCTCCTTCCCAGGCGCTCAATGAGATACATGGATGGTGCTGTGAAGACGCAATTGGTGATGGCGAGAACCAAAGAGATCAGGTACGAGTCGTCGACACCCGCCGCGGCAAAGAAGGTTGTTCCGTAGCCGAACCAGAAGGTGATGCCTGTGGATATGGTGAAGAATGACATGGCCACGCCAATGAGAGTTCTTCTGAGATCGGTTCCTCGGAAACACTCAATGAACTTTGCACTTCCGTTCGTGTTCTGACCTGTAATGTAATTTTCGATTTCGACCATGGCGTCGTCAACTTCTAAGGAGTTGACGTCTACGTTGCGGAGAATGGCAAGAGCACGGCGAGCTTCGGATTTCTGGTTCTTCTTGGCAAGGAGAAGCGGCGACTCGGGACAGAAAAAGACACCGATGAAAATGATCAGTGCCAACACCAGCTGGAATGCGATCGTAATGCCTACTTCTGGGTCAGCCTCTGCCAATATGCGGTCATCTTATTTTCGCAATTTACTTACGCCAACTCCGTGAATCGTTATGCTTGGAAGTTGCCAGGCTGATGCCACAGGCTATCACGTTGCCTGTAGTGAGGAATTGGGTGTAGAATGCCATCAATTGTCCTCGATTCGTTGGCGTAGAGCATTCCATGAGATAGGCAGGAACCTGCATCATGATAATCAGCCGTCGTTCACACTGACAAGAGGTGTGAAGCTGAGTTCTTACTGTGATAGAGATGAGGCCGAGAGCAACACCAAGTAGAATGCGGCCCACGATGAATACGGCGGGGGCAAGTCCAGCGGTCTGGAGTGCTACGCCTGCAGCATAGGTGATTGAGGCTGTGGATAAGTTGCCGCGCCGGCCAACTACGGGAAGATCAGCAAGTTTGGCAACACCCTAAGTTTGAAATTGCCCAAAGACCTACTCAGGTTGGTAAGAGGTGCTACTAGCTGACATCCTATAAGAGCTCCAACGACGAATAACGCAGAGAATATGCTCCGAGTATACGGAGTCAAATATAAGTCTCCGGTGACGCCATGCTTAACGCCGTAGATTCGGATGAAGTCCTCGGATCCAAGCACGCCGTTCAAGTACCCGGAATCATACCCGATGATAGTTGCTAATGTAGCTTCTTAGAGGTAGCACAATTTTGTTGCCAAGACGAACTTACCGGACGAGAAGATAATGCTGTACACGAGAATTTTGCGGGCTGATAACATTTTGGGCGAGAGATGAGGACTGGAAAGTCGAAGATTGATGGGCTGCCTTGCACTCGAACTGTCTCATTGCCGTGAGCGCATGCCTCATGATTTAATAAGTCGAGCCATCGATATGTATATGCCAGACTCATAGACCCAGCCTTTTAGCCAGGGTCAATTGGAGGCGTCCATAGAATTTGGTGAAGACCTTTCCGTAAATGGTCTATCAATCATTCTGGTAGTCTCGTCAAGAGATAGGAATTCGCATTCCGTCTAAGGGGGCAAGGCCATCTCTTATCTCACTAGCCTATGAGCTTGGGCTTTGCGACAATCTGCCAAACTCTAAATTCATAATAGCGATAACTTCTTATCAGCTGCACCATGGCTAGATTGCATGGCTCTGATCTACTAACAAGCTGAGTCTTGCCTTACAGTGTACTGCGGGATGTGAAAGCCTATCTACCCTAGGGTTGGCCTTTTTTTCAATGCTTATTCGAAGAATCGAAATTGCCGGGTCTTTTAGCCTGTTCGTCAAATACCTAAGGTACTATGAACGAGATTCCAGAGTTTGGCCTAATCATAACGCTTAACAGTGATTGAGACGCTGTGAATAATTACCAAGCCAAGATGAGGTTCTTTGAATTAAGGCGACATAGGAAGTGCTACTACTTCGGCGGGGATCAATTTTGAAAAGTTGAATGCCTACATGGCGAGGGGAATTTCGTGCGCTCCCGCCGTTTCGTTTACGAGATGCAGAAATGCACATTCAACGTCTGCATTGAAAGGTCCATCGTGCCAACCATAGGAAGGCACGAGAAGAAATATTTTGAAGTTTCACGTCTTATTTGCAACGATATCTCTTAGCCAACATGAGCCACAACTTCGATTTCCACGCGCATGTCATCTTCTCCCAAACGTGGAACGCCAACACAGGTCCAGAGAGGTTGATGATCCGGCATCCACTTCCTAAAGTTACGGACCATCGCTTCCAGAGCTTCGTTGTTGATCGGGACATGATAGGAGTTGACACGGTAGACTTGGGTCCATCCTTTGCCACCAGCGTCCTTAAGGCATCGTTCCACATTCTCGAATGCCAGGTCAATTTGGGCGTTGATCTCCTTTTCGAAGTCTCCAGTGATCGGATCCCAACCGCCTTCAGTAAACAGAATTAGTCCTAATTTCAATGGAACAGGCAACAGATGAGCCTTTGGTGGAAGGGTGTGATGGGCAAGCTCACCTTGTCCCGAGCATTCAATGCGATCGCCGACTCGTACTGCCTGGCTATAGGAGAACTTTTTCTGCTTTTCAACCCCCTGTCCCTCGTACGCAAAGAATTGTAGATGAGACATGGCTTTCGGCTTCCTTAATTGCGATGAAGTGAATGCGTAGTGTGAGAAGTGGCGAAAGACTTGCGACCAGCAGATGATCGATGAAGACGATAGGGTTCGTTGCAAAGAATTGGATGCAAGGAAATAGGTCTGTAAGTTCCAAGACAAGAAATATCCTCCCTACGGCTTTTGCGATGTACATAAATACCGTGTCTTGAAAAGACCGGCTAGTCCATCAGGGCATTTAATAAACCCTGCAAATAGCGAAATACATAGATACCCCTCACGCACTTGCAAGACTTTGAGCCGCGGAATACAAGTCCCTCTCGAGGTAGCGCAGGTGCACGGGTCGCACCCTTCTATCTCAACAAACCGAATCCGAGGCGGAATTTGAATTCCTTGAGGATTCTTGATATCAAATCACGCTCTTACGTCACACCCGATGGATGAGCTGGAGCCTAATCTGAGTCTTACCCCTAATAACCATAGGAGGTGAAGACTACAACTCTTTTTTTTCTCCCACCTTCCCAGCTTTTCGCAACCCAATCGAACTGATCAATGTGGCCACAACAGCAGCAGCGAAGCATGTCCAAAATCCGCTCCGGTAGCCCTGCAGCAGAGAGGAATTGTATGTCACGGAGCCGCTGGTAGCCATTTTTTCGCTTCCAGCAGCTTCCTGTACCGAAGCCGCAATCATAGCAGTGACAGCCAGGCCGATGCTGTTGCCTAGCTGCGCAACAGTGTTAAAGACGCCACCTGCGAGAGCCTGGCTCTTGCCCGGGAAGTTGTTCGTGATGACCAGGTTGCTGATGTTGAAGAGGAGGTCGGTGCTGATGACGCTGATGATCATGGCCGGGAAGGCAGACTTCCAGTACATCCACGATACATCCTGTAAGGCAAAGATAAGAGGCGCCGCGATGCTGATGATTCCCCCGATGAGGGTCAGCATACCCGCGTCGACTCTGTCCATGATATAAGCTGCGACGAGGTTGGTGCCTAGACCAGAGACGACCACTGGCAGAAACCGTACAGCCGTCTGCAAGGCATCTAGCTGCTGGGACTCCTGATAATAAAGAGTAGCCCAGTACGAAAAGGCGTTGAACCAGGACCAGGTAAGGAAGACGGAAAGACAGACGGTTGTAAACTCGAGTCGGTGCCAAATGCTATTTGGAAGAACGGCTGGGCGGCCAAGTCTCTCCTGACGACTCTCCCAGAAGACGAAGAATGGAACAAGCAACCCGGCAACAATTAACAGGGCAATGGAGTGCGGCCGACGGATAAAGCTGGAGGCGCCGTTTGTCAGCTCGGAGAAGAGGTAAGACAGGAGAGCCAAACAGGCACTGGCAGAACCGACGCCGACCCAGTCTAGCTCATGGGCAAGACGGTGGACCATGCTCTTCAACGGGACTCGGTTCGATCCCGGGAGACGCCTAGGCAGACAGAAGAAGGCGAGGATCATGGATGCCGCATTGACACTGGTGGACATCCAGTAGCCGGCGCGCCAACTCGCGACCTGGACAAAGACACCGCCCAAGACGAGGCCCATGGCGAAGCCAACTGGATTACCGCCACCAAAGACCGCAAAAGCAACATTGCGGGTGCGACCCGCAGGGAAGCTTGAAGTTATGATGCTCACAGCGGGCGGCATGCAAAAGGACATTGCAACACCTTGCACTGTGCGGAAGGCGATGAGCTCCCCTCCAGTGCGACTAAGCGACACTGCCAGTGTGAAGACCGTGTATAATAACAGGCCCGTCAAAAAGACGGGACGGTTACCAACAACGTCGGCGATGGCGCCAAGGGGAAGGAGACCGCACGACAACCCGAGAGCATAGACAGATGCTGGCCACAGCTGCACACTCGGAGCAATGTGAAGCTCCCTGGCTACTGCAGGCAGAGCCACGGTAAGCAGGCCGGAGTTGAATGTGTTGAGAAGTGACACGGACGCGAGCGTCACTAGAATGCCAGCCGTACGAAGCTTACTTGGAGGAGCTATATGTTCCGAGTGTGTTGCTTCTGGAGAGGGTAGCCTCGAAGTCTCGTCTGCTGCCACCAAGGGCTGCGTGTGAGGCGGCGCTGGCTGCTGTGGCTCCCATGAGTGGCTATTTTGACGTTTCTTTCCATCTCGCACCGATGTATGACCACTGAAGTCGAAAAAGGTGTCGGGGTTGGCTTTCGTCTTGATGATGGTTTCTAGTTCGAACATTGTGTAAAGCAGAACAGAAAACGAGGGTGTAAGTAGGTGTCGATTCGTGTGTGAGGACTATCTTCTACCTAGAACCGGGAAAACGAGGCGTTTTATCCCATGACTCCCTCTTCTGCTGACTCAATGACGCCATAGTAGGCTCTTTGGCTGATTTGGCGAGGGTTATACAATTTGACGCCAAGGTGTTACGACCAAACACAGAAAGACAGTGTTGTTGTTCGTCAGAGTCCATCGTTGGTAGACCATTGGTGGAAGCTGGCATGTAGATGCCCAAGTTCAGGACAACTTGGCAACTGTAGTTTGCGCTTACCAATCAATTTATTAAACTTCACCGCTTACCAAGCAACCTGCTTCAGTAGAGATAACAATTACTAGCGTTGTTCCATTCGTGTCGCTTTCTAGTCGAAGTTTCATTATCCGTACCACTGCCATCATATGGTCTTTCCCCCTTTCCCTCTCGGCAGAAACTCCGCAGACTGGATCTACAATTTTGAAAGCAGAAGATATCCTATTGGGTAGTATCACGAAACCGAAACAGAGTTCACACATCCTGACTTTCGTATTTCGTATTGTATCTTATGATATCGAGTAGTGCTTTCTGAAGACCTGGTATTTTATATTTATTCAACAACTGCACCCAGTCTAATGGCAGCTTCACAAACAGTTCCTGGGTCAGATCGCTCCATTCCTCGGCTCGTTTCTCTACTTGCTGCTTGGTTCGTTGTTCTGCCTGCCGTTGCTTTTGCAATATTTGGCTTTGGTCTTGGAAACCACCACAGCACAATCCCGGCTCAAAACATGACGACCCCATTCCTTGACACCGTCGCGGCCCGCCGATCCTGGTACGCCCTGGGAAAAGACGTGACTCTCGACCAAGGCAAAATACAGACCATGGTCGGTCATGCCATGCAGTCGGTGCCTAGTTCATTCAATTCGCAATCCAACCGCGCGGTCGTGCTGTTCGGCTCCGAGCATATAAGCTGTGGGATATTGTCACCAACGTGCTCAAGGCCCGAGTCACTCCGGATCAGTGGACATCTACGAGCCAAAAGACAGCTGGATTCAAGGCCGCTGCCGGAACTGTATGTCATTTAATCAGTCCATCCTCCATATTCACGTTCCGCCTCCAGACTTCAGTTTCCTTTAACTACTCAACCGTCTCATTTACACGGCCGTCGCGCTATTTGCCTCATCAGCGTGATCTGGACATGCTGACGTACTTCAACAAAGGTTATGTTCTTTGTGGACGACGAGGTAGTCCAAAGTTTCGCCAGCAAGTTTCCAACTTTTTCAGAGCAGTTTCCCGTCTGGGCGACACAGTCGGATGCCATGTTGCAGCACACCATTTGGACGGCGCTGTCATCCGAAGGGCTCGGCGCCAATCTGCAGCATTACGACCCCCTGATTGACGAATTGGTTGCCGCAGCCTGGTCTCTGCCATCTAACTGGCGACTGACGGCTCAGCTTGTGTTCGGCGGGCGGATCGGCCCTACTCCGGCGCCGGGGGAGCAGAAGCCATCAGATGATAAACTGAAGGTTTTTAGCGCGGATACAGGGGTCTAGGGAACACTGGGGTCCATGAACATGGGCTACAAGGGTGTTTATATCGTTTGTGAATTCGCAAAACCAAGTAAGACCCAGAAGTTTGAAACAGCGCTTCCCTCAGCGTACCGATACAACCCAACCTCGACCTTCTACTCAATAGACTTGTTGTCTCTCAATTGAGTATGTAGGTTTGTTGCGACTAGATGATCAACTGCATCAACTTCAGGATTGAAATAAGGCACTTCATGTACGCAGTAATATGCAAGGCAGTTAGTCTAAGAGCCGCTCGCTGTACATGGCCCAATGGATCACGGCACCGTTCTTGGATACCATTATGACAACTATGACCAGAACTCTTGTGCTGAGACGTTTCTCAGCAAACAGGCGCCTTGGAATACCGAGTCCGAGGCCGGGTTGGGAGGAAACAGGGTGGCATCGGCCTCGGCTTCGCGGGGTTCGGGGTAGGCGGCTTGAGTGACTGTCACTGCAACTCCAGGGGAACCACACTGTCCATCACTGTCTCAGCCGATTTTCTCAATGTAAGGCTTGTTCGCCCTAGATTTTGTCTCCCTCGATTACATCATGCTAGGCCCCTAGCTAGACACAAGCTAATGTACCCCGCGATCCAATCCTCACGACACCCAATTACTTGGTGACCCGTACAGGTGAATCCAAGACATTTGTGTGACAGGAAGACTGCTGGAGATCTTCTACATAGTATACAATATCTGTAGTTCCAAGCGGTGATTGAAAGGTGATGAATGAAATTCTCATAGTTCTGTTTAATCGGACCCAAAAACTTGACGATCCGTTTACCTTCGCCTTGAAACGAGAAGAACCTTGATAATTCAGCTTTGCAATCGCAATGTTCCATCTTCTCAACTTAATTCTTTTGCTGGCCGTTCCTTTTTTGTTCCTTCTTTGGAAAGTAAGCAAAGTGGGATCTAGGCCACGCGGCTATCCACCCGGTCCACCAACGTTGCCAGTGTTAGGCAACTTGCATCTCGTTCGTGAACCAGTCAACCACACTGAGACGGCGATTTTGCTAATAGCATGGACATAGATGCCGAAGTTGAGGCCACATCTGCAGCTGCAGAAATGGGCCAAAGAATATGGGTAAGACCTCATATTTACCATGAAGAAGAATGATTTGAGGAATTCAGCAAACAGAGAGCCGAGGGAAGTGAAAGTATAAATGTTGACTGGATGGTGCGGTAGGCCGATTTACTCATTGATACTTGGTACAAAAGTCATGATCGTTCTGTCATCAGATACAACTGTCAAAGAAGTATTGGACAAGAGAAGCGGCAACTACTCTGACCGTCCAGATATGTTTATCGGCCAGAAAGTAGCCAGCGGCGATCTCCGCCTTGTCGTGATGGTAAGTCGACGATAGACCGGATACATGATGAAGGTACAGAAGGGAACTAGCAAGCTGACAGTCTCCAGAGATACGGAGACAACTGGCGCATGATCCACCGTATGGTCCACAACATCTTGAACATCAAGGCTGCTGTCACTTACGTCCCTTACCAGGACCTCGAAAACAAGATTCTTCTGAATGACTTTTTAGAAACTCCTTCTGATTTTCTCCAGCACATCAGGAGATTTACCTACTCTCTTTCTACACAAATGATATACGGTTATCGCTGTACTGATAATCATGACCCAAAGCTTCTGCAGCTGTTTGAGGTAATCGAGTCTTCTCATCACAACAAAGTTTAACACAAAACAACTCTGCACAATACTGATTATTGATGACATAGAGTTTTGAGAATTGGGGCAAGTTGTCCGGAAGCTCTAGCGCCCAGTTGGCTGACATCTATCCTTTCATCCAAAGCTTACCTAGTTCTGTTGCACCCAACGTCAGATACGCCAAGCAACTGTACAAGATAGAGAGCCAGAACTATCTCCGACATTGGATGATGTCGAAGAAAGCGCTCGACGACGGAACAGGACTGGTCAGTGCCCGACTCCGTGATTCAGGACCAAGGTATTCGTGCTGGGACCCCTTTTTGACAAGTGACTCAACAGCCCTGCTTCTGCAACGACATTTATCGCGCTCAGACGCAAGAGGGGTTCAGCGACGACGCTGCTTCTTATATCAGCGGCTCACTTCTCGAGGCAGGCTCAGACACAACGGCAGGAACTCTCTATGGTTTCATTCAGGCCATTATCGTCTGGCCAGACGTGCAGAGAAAGGCCCAGGAGGAGATTGATCGCGTGATTGGCCATGATCGTCTACCCACCGTCGATGACTACCAGCGTCTGCCTTATATCCGCTGCTGCATCAAGGAGAGCCTGCGGTGGATGCCGACTGTCTTCCTTGGTGTACCTCACGCAGCAGTTAAGGATGACGTCTACATGGGTTACAACATACCGAAAGGCGCGACTGTGATTAACAATGTGTGGTGAGTCAATTCTTATAGGAGTCACGTACCAGCGCCCTTGTCGAAACGGCAAGTCTAATGCCTCGGCGTAACACAGGGCCATCCATATGGATGAAGAGCGTTCACCAAACCCCCGCGTATTTGACCCCGAGCGCTTCAGAGACGATCACACGACACTCTACCAATCCGCCATGGGAGACACGAAGAAGCGTGACAATTTTGTCTTCGGCGCGGGACGACGCCTGTGCCAGGGCATCCATATCGCTGAAAGATCCCTATTCCTGGGCATGTCGAGGCTCATATGGGCATTCAACTTCTCGCCTGCCCTAGATGTTCAGGGCAACCCGGTGAAATACGACATTGAGGACCTTGTAGGTGGCATTACCGTGCAGCCCTCCAACTATCCCGCCCGGATCAAGCCTCGGTCTACAGAGAAATTTGCTATCATCAGAGACGCCGCTGAGAAGTGCAAGCAGTTGCTGGACCCGGTTACTATGCAATGGAAGCAGGTCCCGGATGGTATGGCCTTCAGTACGTGGATGCCAGACAGCAGCTATGAACACTCCGACGACATGTAGCTACTTGTAATATGACTTAAGATAGGCAGATTAGTTTAGGTCAAGCTTGTACAAACTTCGAATTTCCAGGATGTCCGTGTCCTGGTTGAAGCTGGGTGAGATTAAATCGGAAAAAAGTCAAGACATCTCATTTGGAAAGTTATTATTTGGAACATATGGTCATGGCTAAACGACATTTATAGTTCAAGAAAAAAACTACATGGCGAGCAATCTTAATTTACCCAATACTGGGATTCTGAATTCATGAAGCACAGAAGTAATAAATGTTTCATGCTAACTCAGGAACTCAAAAGGGACCGGTGATGTAAGGGCATGTTGTAGATCAAGGACACATGCGGAAACATATCTGAGGTATATGAGAAAAAGGCAAGGAAACTGAGACAAAAGACTACAAGGTCGGAGATGGATGGATCGATGTAAATTGCAACTTTGCTATCAATGAGTGATGGTTTCCCGAGCATTCGTCTATGGCGTCGCCTCTGCGCTAACTTTGTTGGGAATGATCTATACCTTCACCCCCGATTCAGAAGGCACTTCTATTCCAGGCTTTGCCTCTCCGTTAACCGAATTCTTCACCTCCGTAGTCATGTGCCCAGAGACAGTCCGCAGAATATTATGTGCGATCGTCAGTGAGTTCACTGCCTCAGCTCTCCAGGCGACATGCTGGTCCGGGCGGATCAAGACCAGGTGCCTCTCATGCAATGCTCTAGCTTGCGTCTCTCCTGGAAGGTTGATCAGTGACAGGCTTAAGCCCAAATCGTTCGCGGCTTGAATAAGATGACGTTGTCCCACATCAGTATCTGTGAAGCAAAGAAGTGACCAGTATTTGCCAAACTTGTCGAATATTGCGGTGCCATCGGAGAGGAAAATGTGGGGAGGTCGACCACCAGGCCATGTTGTTGGCGTGTAACAACGCGGACCCGAGGGAGGCTCGCTGCCGTCGTCATCTTGATGCAGAATAATGTGTGAGTTGTACCGGTATCCCATCTCTATCCCAAGGTCCCTGTTCTCCCCGTCATGACTTTGGTAGAATTCGTGAACACGCCGTCTGAGCAGATGTGCTTCTTTTGTGTCGGTGTCGACGCGACGAGGGTCACCATCGCCGAGTAACGTCTGCAACTCATTGTGAACTTTGAAGTGATAATGGGACCGCTCCACATTCTTGAGAGCTACTGGCTTGCGCTCTAGCTCATACGACTTGAGGAGCTCCGACCCGCCCTCACCGTTGATGACTGAGGCGAGCTTCCACCCGAGGTCAAAAGCATCCCCGATACCCATGTTCATCCCATATCCCCCGGTGGGAATGTTCTGGTGTGCTGAGTCGCCGGCAAGGAACACATGCCCTTCGTTGCTTCTCCAGTGGCGTGCCACGGCGACGTTTGGCCTCCAGATGGAGCGCACCAGAATCTCGTCGATCTGGAACTTGTATGGCTCGTAAAGCCCTCCAAGGACACGGTAGACTGCATCGTGAGATTCGATCTTTTCGGGCTCAGCATCAAGAGGCAGGAAAAGATGGGTCGTCCAGGTATCCTTTTCGTCTTGTGAGATAATGGCCCCTTCAAATTCGCCTGACTGCCCGAGAAGGAAGATATGCCAGAACCTCCCTTGTTTGTGTAGTTTCGTTAGATCACGAGACTTGAAATGAACCAGTAAGGCACAAGAGGGTCTGGAAAGGTTTATTAGCGTCTGATCAAGATTCGACATACTGGTCAAAACTTACATTGGGCCTCCGTCGAGAGGAATCGACAATGAAGTACGCGTTCGACTAGAGGCGCCGTCGCATCCCACGATATAGTCGGATCTTAGAACGGTTCTCTCTCCGGTATTGACATCTGTGATTGTCGTGTGTGCGAAGCCGTCCTGCTCTTCAACGTGTTCAACTTTGAAGCCATAGTTAAGGTCAATAAGAGGATCATTGTCGCAAATTTTCTTCAGCCATCGCTCAAAGATGGCTTGCGAGACTCTTTGCCAAGGCTCTTGAGGCTGTGTGCCGTCGTTTGTGTTCTGAATATGAGATCTGAACTTGTCTACTCCTGGCAGGTCCCATTGCGTGAGCGGCTTCTCGGCAGAGAGCCCGGTGGATATGATGACATTCTGGTCGATATCCGGCGGAACGCCTTGCTTTCGGAGGTCATCAGCGAGGCCCAGCTTGTGAAATATCTCCATTGATCGAGCGTTGGTCAGGTCCATTTTGGGCCACTTGGTGGTGGTCTTGTTGCGTTCGAATATTTTCGACTTCACACCATAGAAGGAGAGGACTCGCGCAAGTAGCAGACCGATTGGTCCACCTCCCGCAATGACAACGACTCCCCTGGGCAGCAGCTCCATGCCAGGTTTTGGCATCGGTTCGTTCGAGACCATGATCTCTTTGCTGCAATTCGGCGTGTTTGTTGAATTCTATTTCTTGCAAACGTCGGAATGTCTCTTCAATGACTGGCTGTATCTATTTCATCACATGCGATATATGCACATGGGGAGGCCGAGATACCACAAGATGGACCTACATATAAGACTTGGACCACCATCGCATGCAGAAGAGAGGCCTGTCTCCATTATGACCCTGGCCAGATACCGGACTGTGTATTTTGTCACTTAGCTTAATGGCCTTAACGACTATGGACATGCAATATACTATTCTATTCCTCGGCTTCAGGGTCTTGGGTGGCGGCAGAGCTGATCCATTTCTTACTTGATGGGGAATTCTCATTGAAGGGTTGCCGCCACTCCACGCTCACTCACTGTACAGCTGACTTGCATTATGGAAATCGTTGCTGCAGTTTCTTACCGTGCTCAAATCAAAGGGGCGCATGCTCGTGGGTTATCTGAGGTGAGACCAAATGCCCCGCTCGACGCGGCCCGGCTATCTTCACCCGGCCCCACACAGGCCGACGAGAAGTGGACCCCGAGCCCGAAGCCGAAGCCTAAGCCGTAGCCGTGCTCACACCCACAAGTGTGACCCTATTTTGGTGCTAATTCCATTCTTCTTCGAATACAGCCGGTTTTCTCAGTACATTCAATATTTCCATTATTTCCGGGGTCACTTTGCAACCATGCAACCTTCTCGGAAGCAGGTATTCTGAACACTTTGGCACAGTATTCATTCATGGGCCATCGCATCAGTACTCCTATCAGAAGCCTAAGTCGACCCTAGGCTTCTAGGAAACTCATTACTTCCCTATTTTGAGGAATTTGCTGAATTAATCACTTTGTTGTTGATAATTTGAATGTTTTGCTCGAAGCCAAACTTTCCTTTGGTCGGTTGCGGAAGGGACAGAGTCGTTCTCATCTTCAATGACCGAGCCGAGGTCAATACCCGAGCCTGTCATTGAATTAATCGACAATTTCTATTTTCCTGCTGACTTCACTGGACGGCATAATGCCGTTAAGCTCTGTTGGCGAATAGACAGGCTAAAGAACTCATCTCTCGTGAGTCCTTAGCAAGCTATGAGGCTTGCTTGACGTGAATCGATACCGGCCACGTTCCTCAAGCTCGTCATGTTCCGTTTCACACTGACGTCGCAGACTCACATGTATAGGTAGTCATGTTATCGATCGAAGCAGGCATGGAACCAAATTGCTGCCAGCATTGATATACGTATCACAAGGTATTCTCAATGGTTCCAACCGGTTGATTCGTAAGGTGGCGAAAGGTCAATTGACTCTATTGAGATTGTGTGCAAGGGGAGAAGAGAGGGCATTGGGAAGTTGATCAAGTGGCCGTTGGTAGCCCCTGTGGCTGCCCTGACTCGTAGTCGTGTCGGAGTCCCAGTCCGACATCTAGTCCGCTGCAAGGTTCGGCCGCCAACGCATGCTCTTGTTTTCCGAACGGTAAAGAAGCTTTTCAGTGTATGGATACATTGACCCCAACCCGAAGCGGCGCTGGCGTGATGATACCAAAGGACGTCAGATTGGAGGGGTCTCGAGGGCCATCAAGGTTGATTTATGTACGTACTGCTAAGCTAGGGGGTAAAATTCAGCAAAACTCATTTCTACCTTAGTCCACCTGCCGGCTTGAGGAGTCGGCGTCCTATCCCTGTTCCTATAAAAGGCACTTACACAGTACCTGGCCCTGTGGTACCTGGTCCATGGGGACGTGAGTCTAAACTTTAGCCCCATGCTGATCCCTGCAAGTCAAGCTAAGCACTAGGGCAAAACGGCTTGTGGGACTTGGGTCCACTCAAGTCGATCTACCCTTGAACAAGAATGACACTAATGTATCATATGGGCAGCCAAAGGCAATTCGCTGGGGTCGGGCAGGCTCTTCATGTACGGAGCACTATCCAGGGTGAATGAACTCTGTCTGTCTAGTATGACCTACCTAAGTATGAAGACAATGAAGCTCAAGATGTCAGAACCCAGCCATTCGGGACGATGACTGGCCTAATTACCTTATATCTTGCAGAACAGAGGAGAATGGTGCATGAGGCATCATTGCTGAGACTCTTACTTCGTGGTACAGTCGGCTGCTCTGTTCTGCTCACGACGGACCATGTACCTCGCTTGTACAGTCGGAACAGGATGATCAGGTTAATAGTGTGGGGCTGGATGCTCGACGGCTTGCAGGACTTTGGGCACTGACATGATAGGTCGTTTCCCTAGATAGGACTGGACGAGGTTTTTCTAGCAACTCACAAGCAAGAAACTGCAAGCACTCCCATGACCCTGGAGTTGAGGCATTTTATAGCAGGCTGAAGGGGGTTGACTGCTGTGCCTTTAAGCAGCTGTGGAGGCGACGCTCTAGAGGACCGGACATCTAGGGCCAGCAGAAGCTCGATTGGATACTGCCAATGGGAGGCAGGCCAGCTATAAAGGAGGTGCGTTTTTCTTCGACAGCTAGTCCGCTGACATGCCCGAAGCTGTCAAACATCGTTTTCCATATCATTTCGGATTTTCACCATGGCGGCCCATGCTACCGACAATGAAGCCGCAGTCCATGAGGCTACCACTGGAGGTGAAGCAGGCGTCAAGCCAAGAAGCGCCCTCCTTACTAGCGAGGCTGTGGATGACATCTCTGGGGATGACCATGAGCAGCGCATGAAGGACCGTGCCCTTCTCTCTGCTGAAGAAGAGAAGAAGCTCTTGCGCCGCGTCGATTTCCGCTTGATGATCTTGTGCGCTATTATCTTCATGATCAAAAACGTCGATTCAAACAATGTCAGCATCACCCATTACCTCCTGAGTGGCGGCATAACTGATGTATAGCAGGTTGCAAATGCCAGAATCATGAACAAGGGCACTCCCCGGAACATCATGACGCAGCTCAAAATGACAGCCGATGACTATAACTGGGTCAGCACAATCTACAACGTGAGTGCCTTGAAGCCGATATACTGAACAGTGGTCAAGCCAACATAATTCACAGATTCCGTTCATGATTTGCGAGATTCCCACCAACATGGTCGTGAAGAAGATGCTCCCATCACGATTCCAGTCGCGCATCATGGTAAGCCCCGCACAGAGGAGCATATTGCCTTGAACCTGGCAATAGCACGACTTGCTGACCTCTATAGGTAACTTGGGGCATTGTGTTGGCTTGCCACGCTGCCGTTACATCTAGTGCTGGCCTTCTAACCGCCCGCTTCTTCCTTGGTCTTGTGAGCTGTCACTGAAGTGGGCCCACACACTATCAACGATACTGACCACCAAACAGGCCGAGTCTGGCATGTTTCCAGGTATTATTCTGCAGATGAGCTACTGGTACCGCGCCGATGAGATGACTCCTCGGCTCTTGATTTTCTGTGCGTGATACTTCTTTTCATAATGATCCGGGGCTGTGAATAGAATAGGCCACTGATGTAACAACAGACTCATTCGAGTTCTTCGCCAACATTGTTAGTGCTGTTCTGGCCTATGGGTTCAGCGGCATGAACGGGCGACATGGCTTGTCTGGCTGGCAATGGTTGGTTTGCTTTTCCTCCCGTCGGCTGCTTCCAACCCTTGAATTGACCGCTAACTGGACATGATTTACAGGTTCTTCCTGGTTGAGGGTGTGATTACAATTGGCTTCGGCGTGTTGCTTCTTTTCATTTTCCCTGATTGTAAGACCACCTACCTCGAACATGTCTTAGTGATTGCTTACGATTCGGGTATCTAGTCCCCGCGCAGGCCAAATGGCTTACCGACAAGGAGAAGCGATTCCTCCAAGCTCGCCTACCGCCAAACGCCCCTCGTTCTTCCGAGAGCAATTTCAAGGCGAGCGAGATCTGGGACACTATGAAAGACCAGCGCCTCTGGTGGTTCGCGTTCATCTGGGCCACCAAGACGATTGGTAGCACCGGTCTTTCGTTCTACTTGCCGACAATCGTCGCCAGTCTGGGACTTGCGTGAGTAATAATCGATGCCATGAATGCCAGTGGTGCCTAGTCCTGACTAATGTCTCGCAGTTCCATCGCCGAAAGCCAACTGCTCACCATCCCATCCTCAGTTCTAGCCATTATTCTCATTGCTGTCAGCGGTTACTTGACCAACTCGTTGGCTGTGCCATACCCTCTTGTGGCACTTGTGTACCTGGTCTCTAATTTAGCGTGCTACGGCGTTATGGTCGCATACCCGAATAACGGAGGCGTGTATGCTGCTACGCTGATTGCTGCGGGCGTCTCGCTGGCCTGGTTCGCTACCATGTGGCCATGGCGTCTTCAGACGACGTTCAGGGCAACGGGTTCGGCCTTTGCTATCGCATGGGTAAACGCCCTTGGTGGGATTGGTACTATTGTTGGTCCCCAGATCTTTCGCTCCAAGTACGCACCCGAGTATACAGTGTCGTTCGCGGTGGCCATGGGCATGACAGGCGCATGCATCCTCGCCATCTGCTGGACCTGGTGGATTACAAGGGAGACGGAGAGGCAGACCCGTCACCTGAGGAAGAGACGTCTCGCCGCCCACAAAACCAATGAGGTCATTTTGGATGATGTTGACATCGACGCTGACTTTAAGACACCGAAGGTGCACAATTAGGCGAGTGTCTGACACTTTGTGCCTGGGGCTCGATCGACTAGGCACTGGGAATGATATAATCAGGTACTAGGTAGCGCAAGGTAATATCAAGACATATGTAAAGTATGTATGTGTATATATATATATTAGTACTCCTCTGATCATGCTGGGCTGAAGGTTACGATGTCGAGAGTGTTGCTGGCTTTCTTATGTCCACAGGCTGTTCGGGGGTCAGGTAGGTAGCTCAGGGCCTACGAAAACTCGTGCAGAAGCCTGTGAATCATGCCAGTAATTTCTTTGGGAGTGAGAGTGAAGGCGCATGAACGATTTTTTGCTTCCTCAGCCCAGCAATCTCTTGAAACGAGAGACTACAGGCGCGGGTATGATGAGCCACGCCCCTGGAACTGGCATTTTCATACCTCGGATTTCCGCATCAGCTCGGAAAGCCGAGCAGTTGCGAAAAGATCCAACAGTGCGAGTGGGGCGGCTTCACGCCCCGGTGAGACAGACGACTGCACACATGTCCATGCTTAGGTCGACAGCACCGGTTTCGTTGCGAATAGATGCACGAATGAGAATCGTGACTTCCTGACCGTGTTGTATCAAGACTACAGACCTTTTTGATCCCTCCAAGGTCTCGTATGATCGCACCTTTCCACGCCAGGGCATATCAGTCCTGGCACACAGCCTGTGTGCATCTGTGGACATATGCAATAGTAATGCCAGAGTTATAGCTTCGATGCCGGAAGCAACATCAGCGGTTCAACTTACAGGTCCAAGCATAACTGACAGCTCATTCAACTTCTTTCAGTAAGCTACTCCGTCTAACATGTTACACAGTGGTCAAGAACTACATGCTTTTTGTCGGCAGGTCTTACTGATTTTGGACAGACCTCCATCGTACTTGGCAGTGCCGTTGCGTTTTCTAGGGCCTGGAAAGGCTCCCAGTGATAGTCTTCTGGTGTACAAAATTGGAGGGATCAGTCCTGTATCACAGCACTGTGAAGGCGGGCACGGGAGCTGTCTTCCTCCGAGTTCCCCTGGATGCTTTCATAACCTCTCGGTGCAAGTGGCAAACTGCATGGGACGATCGTTTTCTTCACGAGATATTCTTGTCTTAAAGTGACTGTGAGTTTCTAACATGGCACAGATGTGCAACAATTCATTCAAGTTGCTCTCGTTCTCAGCGCTAATTGTTCAGGTACCTCCATGTGCCATTTACATAGAGATGATGATGTAGAGTTTTCAAGAAGTTCCAACATCTAGTGGACCTACGAGCGATGAATCTTGGCAGAGTGATGGAAGATGACTCTTGAGCTGGCGTGAGGTCACAAGATTGGGTTCGCCATTGCGAGGCTGAGTAGGGTTTACACCAAGGTAAGGTAGGGACGAGTCTCGCGCCCAGTGTGTGACGACCACGGGCTGATACATTTCCGAGCTGCAGGGCTATGCACGCACAGCGCTGCACTAGACATATCTCAAGAAGCTTTCGCCTAGAACTCAGGTACACCAAGAGTAGGTCTTGATGAACATCCAGGGCGATTGATTAAGTTATCTTACGTGGAAGATCAGAAGTCGCTGTGAGCGTAGTTTGCTCTGTACAAAGATGTATGATTCTTGCCTTGAAATCTTTTTTCTTTTCATAAAAGAAGTTCATGAATCAATGTCATTTAATGAAATGATCAAGTTTGAACTTGAAGTCAAGTAAATTGAGGGTTAACCTTTCGGGGTTGACTGAGCCGATTGTTAAGTTGATTGTTGAAGTCGCGTTGAGTGCATAAGTCGTACCTCTTGTGGGGCCGGAAAGTATCCCACCCGGGCCCTCAGTTCGTGTCATTGAACCCAACCAGTGACACTTTGTATGCCACTGGCTGACGTTTAGAGATTCGATCGCTATGAAAATGCTCAACCAGTTCAACGATTCATGGTGCAGGCAGATGCAGTCACTGCCAACAAACAGGGCGTACACGGATGGCTCGTATAATCCTTCTCCGTGGATCGACAGCACGGGAATGAAAATGGCAGGCAAATGTGGCATCTGCTCACTTTTCGTCAGGAGATAGCTCGGTTGCCGAGCAAAAATCGCTCGGCCGAGGGAGCTCGCAGCTGTCTGCTCTGTTAGGTTAGGTTGGCAATGAGGTAGCAGACGGCCGTTGACAGGCGTGTAATCAGATTGATTGATTGATAAGATGCATGTAAGGTACTTCGACGTGATAAGATTGGAGAGCATGGTTCATGGGTGCTGCATACGCGATCCCCACGCTGTAACCCTCGGGGTCTTCGGAAACTCCATGTCTGCATCAAGAAGAAGCATGCGCCGCCGTATTGGCATACATTCGAAAAGCCTTGGTAGCCCTGAGCGTGCGCCCCAGCCTTTTAACCGAAGGAACCTTGCCGACTTCTTGACTTACGCTTTCCAACCCTCTTACGAAATAAGCTTACTTACTACCTCGTTCACAATTTGGCAAGGTCATCCATTGGACGGAGGGGAAGTCGGATCTTGACATGTACGCGGACATCTCTGTACTTGGTGACCAGTGGTGTACCGTCTCCAAAGCGAGAGCTACCCATGGCAAATGAAGGCAAGGAAACGGCAAAGAAACCTGATACAAGTGTTCACTAAAACCATCTTACGATTTACTATTGATATGTTGCACGTAGCCTCGAATCTATCCTCTTGAGTACACGACCTAATGGGAAACAGATCCGACAGACTGCCCATGGCGGGCTGGGAAGTTGGGCTGCCCGCAGGGATCCTCCAACTGCAAGCCCACTTTCTGCATGGCCCGAATACCGCCGTTCATACTGTCTGCCGCGTATCCTTTCGCGCGGAGAACACTGGTGGCAACGCGGGCGGAGTCCCCATCATAGCAAATAATGAGTGAAAGCTTATCCCGAAGCTGAGAGCAGATGTCTTCGTTCTCAGAGCTCAGCTTGGCCTCAAGCTCTCGCCAAAGTGATGCCAATACCTTTGGGTCTGTGAAGGGGCTCGGAGTGCCTGACTGAATAAGCGGGAAGTTCACAGATCCGGGGAGACTGAACTGGTCGAAGTCCTCGGGTTGGCGTAAGTCAACTACGATAGTGTCTGGCGACGGGGCTATGATTCTTTCCCAGCCTTGCCGTTCATCAGAACGTCTCTTAGACAAGAAGAAAAGGAGATCCCTGGTGAGAACCTTGTCCAAACGGTAGAAATCGTGTAGAGCCACTAGTGGATCCTTTTCCCAGGCCGAGTCATAGCGGTACAGGTCAACGTCACTCAATTCCTAGGCGTTGCAGGATTAGCAGAAAGTAGCATACCGCGGGTATGATGAAGAACATATGCATACCGAGTTTCTGATCGGAGGGAACTGCTCAGCTTCCAGCTTGGCAAAATACTCATCCATGTATTGGTACGGGAGATCGCAACACAAAGTGACGCAGTGAATCTGGCCGTCTTCCCCTGCAAGCTCACTCAAGGTCCCTTCCTTCTTTCTTTTCTCAATGAACTGATAAAGTCCTTGAAGATTAAATCCGGAGGAGGGGCCGCAAACAATGCCGTTCCGGCAAAGTTCCAACGAAAGCGAGTACGAGGGGTGAGACGCAACCTCTTCGATATGATCCACAGCTGACTTCCAGGGAAAGTTGACTGGAGCTAAGAGAGCCAGGGACCGTGGTCCTGGAATTCTGTCGCCTGCGGCAGTGCACACGCTGCGAATGCTGTTAGAAGGCACTGTGAAGCGGGCGCATTGGATTTCTTACCCCAAACGGAACACGGACGGATTCCTCTCCTTGAAGAAGCTCCCCAAGCCTGACATTGTACCTGAACACCATAGTTTTAGACTTGTGACGTTGTGAGAAACTCATGGCTCTTGAAGATAGGATGTACCAGAAGTTCCCATTCCTGCGCAAATGAGGCTTATTTCTGGGAGTTGTTCCAGAATCTGCGGACCTGTCCATCGCATGTGAGATTGCCAGTTCTAGAATGTTTTGATTAGCAGCTGTAAGCAAACCATAACTTTCGGCAGAAATCTCACCAGATCGTTGTTATACTGGTCCGGGTTGAGCACGGATTCAGATTCCTGGGCCCAGCGGTATGCAGCTCGAATTCCGCCACGCTCGTCGTTCGGTTCGGGTTGGGACGGACCGCCGAATAAAGTACTGTGATATAGCCATAAGTATCTAGCATAATCACGGTGTACCGAAAGGGATGTCACTTAGCCAAAACAGCTCAACTTACATGTTAAGACCAAAGAATTGCATCAATTTCAACTTTGCTGCTGTCGTCTTATTGCTCAGGAAAGCGTGAACATCTCCCAAGTCGTAAAGCACGCGAGACATCAAAGCCATGGAAATGACTGTTGACCCAGAGCTGTACTCAACTACCGTCTTGGTCTTATCGGGAGCTACTCCATGCTCCAGGAGATTGAGAGCTTAGCCGATCCACAGATTAGCACTTCGGATTTCGTCTCTGTTCAGAAGGTCTTCTCGGCTTGATTACCTGGCATAGATTTGACATTGTTTGCTGGGTGCATAGTCATCATTTTGGCGTAGATGCGGACGCCATCTTGTCGGTAAGGATTGAGGGCGTTGGGAAGCTCCACAAGAGGCAGTGGTGGTGTCTTGTCAGGATTGAAGTAGTCCTTAACAGAGTCAGGGCCCTTATAAACGTTGAGATTGTTTCGTGGCTGCATCTCGAGGTTGTCGTTGCAAAGAGACGTAAGTAATGTGTGAGAAGTTTCTGTTAGGAAATGTATAGCTTGGGAAACATTCAGCTGTAGGAATGATAGCCGATGAACTTGGTGCTCCAGTTGGAATGATGTTATACTTTAGGGCAAACTGCTCTATGTATTCAGGTCAAGCAGCGAGTCTTGATATTGTCGCATATTCATGGCTGGACCAAATACCTAAATACACCAATGAACGATCTGTTTGAACCATTCGACCGCTTCCGAGCCTGGCGATATTATTACATCACATCTACACTCTACACCTGTCCATCGGACGCGGCAGGGGGTACAAGAATTCAAGAGAGATTTTCGCCGTCAGAAACCGATCACACCAAAAAAAATGGCTCACTGGGTCAGTCATGACTCAACTGACGGGAAGTCAGCTTAGCTATGAGAGGTTCATGTTGAAGCTTTCCATACTTACACGACGATATTGTCAACGAAGGGATCGCGAAATGCATACCCCGGTCGCGAATTGACACCCCACACTTCCCTATAACCTATAGACGCAGTGACGGCCAGGTCCGATAAAACCGAAGGGATCCTCTTTTGTCCGAGTGCGACCTGACATTGCTTGTTCTGCGTGATGATCTGCAGCATGTAACCTTGAAGGCCCGTCCCATGGAACTACCAAAGTATTGGGGGTGTAGATTTATAAAGCAAAGACTTGGCATCGAGCGACATACCTGTCAGTGAAGACCGCATCGCGGTAGGCATGCAGACTGTGACGGCGGATGGCGTGTGGAGCAAGCACAATCTCTTAAACTGTTAATGGCAACAAGACCGATGAACAAAAGTAAAGATCTCTACCAAACTCAAAAAAGGAAAACCCGGCAATTCCAGCGCAACGTCATTACCAAATACTTTGCTGCTCCACTGACCCTGGCCACTGAATTCACAATGCTGCGCATACGGCTGCGGAGTGCTGTACTGCCAATCAACAAAACCATCTGCCAAGAGGTTCAGAGTGTCCTGCCACGTCATTTGAAGCTTTCGAAAGAGTTTGACATTGGTCCCCAGGAAATCTCCGGGCTATAATTTGCTCCAAGATATCGCTACAGACACAAGTAGCCAGATAGTCAACAGATGAATAGATACGAATTCTTGAAGCATCTTTCGCCCGAATCCGCACATCCTACCAGCTATCTTTTCTAATAATGTTTAAGAGCACCAACTCAGCAGACCGCAGCGCTCAGGAGGCTGCGGACATCAATGCCAGCAACCCAGAAAGCTCCCATACGCCAGATACTGCGCTGGAATCGCCGGCGCCCACAGACAAGAAAGCAGAGACACACATGTTCAATGAACAGACAAATTATGTGTCCAAAGTCAAGGTCATCACGGTAAATGACCCTGCCTCAAAGGATTCTCGGATCTCAATCTTGATTTTACCCCTGATGTGATGAAGTGACACATACTCACAAGAACAGATTTTTCTAGCATGCGCCAGCGTGGACCTCGTAGCACTCATGGACCAGACCACCTTGGCAGCTAGCTTGTCTATTGTTGGCAATTACCTTCATGCAGGACAACAGCTATCCTGGCTCGCTAATGGCTATTTCATGTACGTTTTGTTTCGCCCGATGGCGACTCTTCCTGATTGATACGTCTGCATAGAACATCCACTGTCGGGCAACTCCTGTACGGCCGCCTCTCGGACATATGGTCGCGTAAAGTCATTCTGATGGTCGGGCTTGCCATCTTTGGCCTCGGGTCGCTTGCATCCTCCCTGGCCCAGACAGCTACACAGCTCATTATTTTCCGCTGTTTTACTGGTCTTGGCGGTGGCGGACTCATGACGGTTGCACAGATGATCGTTAGCGATGTAGTGCCTCTTCGTGAGAGGGGGAAATATCAGGGTATTTTGGCAAGTTTCTCCCGCCGGTCACTTTTACACCTCCACCCTAGACTCAATACCCTGCCAGAGCATCAGATTTGATCAGATATTCTTTTCTTGCCGGGTAGATGAACACTCACGCCCCCATCCCCTGCAACTGCCCCTGTTCTGCTAACACCTCGGCTTCTTTAGGGCGCCGTCACTGCGTTGGCCAACGGAATAGGCCCGGTCATCGGCGGCACTCTATCCTCCAAGGGGGGCGACTCATGGCGTTGGATCTTCCGTCTAAATCTACCACTAACGGCGCTATCTGCGGGATGCGCACTATTCTTCATGCCCCTCAGAAAGGTCGAAGGTGACTGGAAAGTGTGAGTTGTCTCCTTGTTAACCCACCCCGCACAAGCTGACCAAACGCACCTCAACTTAGAAAAACACGAGCCATTGACTTCGTAGGCATCTGTCTTGCATTGGCTGGAACCACCAGCTTGATGCTCGGTTTAACCTGGGGCGGTGGCGAGTACCCCTGGGCCTCTGCAGCCGTCCTCACTACCCTAATCGTTGGTGCCTTCATCTGCGTCATCTTTGTCTTGTGGCAGTGGAAGGGACCAAAATACCCGCTCGTGCCTCGTAAGATCCCACGTCTCCCTTGCTTACACTTATAGAACTAACCTATGTCCTTCGTAATTACATAGTGAATATCTTCCGCGCCCGAATGACCATTGGTGCATGCATTACAATGGCCATAAACGGCTGGAATTTTGTCGTTCAGGTCTACTACATTCCCACTTTCTATCAGCTTGTCTACAACTATGGGGCCACTAGATCTGGTGTAATGCTTCTTCCCATCACCCTGGTTCAGACCGCGAGTAGTACTCTCTCTGGACTCATCGTCCACTGGGTGGGTCGGTACCGCGAGTGCATCTTGTTTGGCTGGCTCTGCTGGTCGGTCGGTCTGGGTCTCATGTCCACTCTCAACGAAACTTCCGGCCTAGGAAAGCAGATCGGCTATTCCCTGCTCATTGGCGTGGGTGTGGGAAACACTCTCCAGCCGTAAGTGTCTACATTTCGCCCGATGACCGTGCTGTTTACTGATACCATCGTCCACAGTGCCCTGGTAGCCATCCAAGCGGGCGTCCCAAGAAAGGACATGGCCGTTGTCACATCCTTCCGCAAGTTTGTCATCTCTTGGCTCTGTACCGAAAATGTGATGGTGCGACTGACGCCGGTGATACAGCTTTGTTAGGAACTTGGGGGCTACATTCGGACTTGCCATTTGCGGCACAATTTTGTAAGTCAACTTCCCAGAGGCATGCACGACTTGTTCTATCGGGCCATGACCTGACACTTCCAAGGAATAACATTGTCAAGAACTCTGTCAATGGCCTGAATCTAAGTGCAGATCGACGAGACTCCCTTCTCAGCAACCCACAGCAATACTTGTCATCTCTTTCCGACGAAGACGCGCAACGTATTCGCGACGTTCTCGCACCTGCGTATCAACGATCGTTCAAGGTCATTTTTGAGCTCGGTTCTGGCTTGGCAGCAGCAGGTTTCTTCGTCGCATGGTTCTTGATGCCACACATTGACTTGGCCCGCCCTGACGACCACAAATTGAAAGAGGAGGGCCATCAAGCGCAACTCAATGGGAATGCAGAAAAGTCCCCATGATTATTGGTGAGGCTGGCGAAGAGTGTGCTACGTCTCCAACCAGAGCATCTCTAGGCCAATCCGAAAGAAAGTTTCCAGAGATAGGAGGTTGGTAAAGACTTGCGGGGCAGGCCGGAGTCGGCTCAACTTCTTTTACTCGACAAGGCAAGATCGGCGCTTTCTGGAAGCTGACTGACTTGATTTTTGGAATTACATTGACTGAAAGCGCTTGGTGGGATTGTCGTAAAGCTCACTAGTAGCACTCGATCGAGCTTGACTTGAAAATCAAACAAATTCTGCCGAGGTGCTTTGCGTCTACATGGCTTGAGAAGGGTTGACCTGGAAGCTGTATCCTAGCGTTCAGTGACACCATGGCTGAACATGAGGCCATATCCCACCGTCTGCTACCTACCACATGTAACAGTAAACCCGATGCTGATGCGGCAACACCTGTCCTTGGTTGGTGACCACAAAAAGACCCCGAAATCTTCACTGTGTCTAAAGCTGCTGACACAAGATCCTTGTTGATGTATGATTAGATTGATAAGCATTCTAGCCGCCATGTACTCCATCAGACTAATGCACTCCGCGGACCACAAACCTAAATCTTCCCGGGGTGCCAAGGTCATTTAAACACACGCCATGTGGTATCTCCGAAGTGGACCGACTGTCCGAGGCGGCGAGGTGTTTCTACAATCTAACCCGAATCCGAGCATTTTCCTTACGTGGAATATGCAATGCCACACAGCCCCAGCCGTTGGAACGCCCGAGTGGGCCAGCACAAGTACCTAGTCTGTAAGTATTCATCCGTACTCTAGTTTCTAGGGTCCCGAAAGTAGGCAAGATCGTGACATCAAGGTTCGTCTTCAACTATCGCCTCCTTGGACTCGACAACTACCTGACTGCATGCAACAATTTTAATCACTCAGTCACAGTGAATTTCCGACTGGGACTCGGAGGTAACTTAGAACTCGGGTTGCAGCTATACAGGCAAAATTTTTCATTCATTGTCACCAGTCCTGAGTACGTGTCAATATGCGTGATGAAAGGTTTGTAGATGGGTTCAGTCCCACATCATAGTTGTAGGAATATAAGCAATCGAGGTCCGATTCCGGATCTCAAGATTCATCATTGTCGCCTTTCCAAGTCGCTAGGCTCCCCAGAGTGACGCATATCGTCTTTACGCAAACATCACAATTCTCTATCTATCAGCTCAGCCATTCCCCAAGATGATCCTTCACACGAGTTCAGTCGTGCTGGCTGCCCTGTATGCCGGCTCAAGCCTTGCAGCAACCGACTCCCAACGACCACTGTTGAAGGACTTTGACGCTCTGGGCGCTTGGTTTGAGGAAGTAGCCGCTCTCAATGCCACTTCTGGCCTTCAAGATGCCGAGCAAGCCAAGAACACCACCATCGCCATCATCGGAGCGGGTATCACGGGCCTAGCCACAGCCCTCATGCTCGATAGTGTTGGTGTGCGCAACTGGGAGATACTCGAGGCAAGTCACCAGATCGGTGGACGCTTGCGGACTATATACGTCGGAGATACTCAAGAATGGGCAGAAATGGGCCCTATGCGTCTTCCCTACAAGATCAAGTACAAGAGTGACAATGCGACCCTCGAGTACTCTGATCATGCCATGACGTTTCAGCTGGCAGATTGGCTCAATGAGATGAACGAAGCCAGTCACACCGACCTGAACATCAGCTTCATCCCCTGGATCCAGCACTCGCCTAATGAGTTGCTGGCGTTGGGCACTGGCAGACATCCCGACGGCAGCATTCCTACTCGTGCCGATATTGCTGCAAATTCAAGCCTTGGCAGGCCGGCACCAATGAATACACAGGAGTACAAGGACGTCAAAGCGAAGATGAGCGAGATCCTGCTTAACGAACAAACACTCAGAGAGATTCAAAGAGACGTATGGAGAGTACATGGGCGCACTATGAAGAGAGGACTCGACGATATTAGTCAGCAGAGCATGATGCGCAATGTTTGGAACGCGAGCGCCGAGGTAGCAGACGCCATTCATGGTGCTACTGATTACGACGTCTTCTGGGACGAGATGCATCACAACTCGAACTTGGCACAGGATGGCAGCAAGGGCACCTTGGGCGAGACAGAGTGGCGATGTGTCGATGGTGGCTTTAGCCGCTTCTCTGATGCTTTCCTACCACACGTCCAAGACCGCCTCACCCTGAACCGTCAGGTCCGGGCGATTGAGGCTGTCAAAGATGGTCAGAACATGGTCACTGGCACAAAGGTCTCTTGGGTCGACGTTGATTCCAACAGAACCCAGACGAAGCCAGGCCCTCAACAGAGCAAAACTTACGACTATACAATGCTCGCAGTACCTTTCACCATGACGAGAATGATGCGCCTTCCATCTTTCTCGCCCACGCTATCCCGGGCGATGGCCGAACGCGGCCTCCGCTTCAAGGACGCCTGCAAAGTTGGACTGCTCTTTAGTGAACGTTTCTGGGAGAAAGGTGACCGTCCCATTTTTGGTGGTTACTCAACGCCTCCTGACGCAGCTGTTGGTGCCCTCTACTACCCAGTGTACGGGCACAACGAGTCGGGGCGCCCGGGTCTCATTCTGCACTATCGTGGAGGCGATTGGAGCAGCCGTTTCGCCAGTCTCAGCGAGGAACAACACGTTGGTATGGTCCTCGACGCTATTGCTTCTTTACACGGCGAGCAAGTTCGAGAGCTATACACGGGCGTCTATGAGCGTTTGTGCTGGCTGGATGAGCCATTCATCGCCACTGCTTGGACGCGCCCGGATGTGGCTCAGCATGCGTTGTACATCCCGGCATACCATCAGACTGAGTCGAATGTTATTGTACTCGGTGAGCATACGGCTCCCACACATGCGTGGATCAGCTCCTCACTTTACTCTGCCGTTCGCGGTGCCGTTCAACTATTGCTTGAGATTGGTTTAGTCGACGAAGCCAAGCAGCTGAACCAACGGTGGATGGGACGATGGATTGATATGGAGCAGAATACAGTCGCCTGAATGTAGAAAGATTCAAGGGTTTATGTATAAAGGTTATCTGTTGAAGGAATGTCTATGACAGAAGAGCCGGTGGCGATAATTTGAGATAGTCCAGATAGCAGCGAAAGACCCGTTGAATCTTGCCGACGTAATGAGATATCACTCAAAAACCATTGCAACAAGCGACACTTTGAAGACCAGTTATGTGACCCGCTTTCTCGTCCTCGAGTCTTCAATCTACCAAGCCATTGTCTTGCTGAAGCATATCTGGATCGCAATTGGAAATAAAGCAGCATATGTTCAATTGATCTATGTAAGAATTGGGCCACCAGTAAGACTACCACCAACCTCCGGCACTTTCAATATACCTTCGCTCACTAGGTCAATTGCTAGCCTAGTCAAGAGTCCATCACAGCCCCTCGCCGCAAGTATGCCCACCGCCACCGGCAGCTTCTCACTATGACCGGTCAGGGTGCTGAAGCTGGAGACTTCACCCACTGGGTAGATCAAGTCAGGGCATCCAGAAAAGACAGACATCCGGGCCGCTGAGAAGCCAGCGAATGGCGCTGGGGGCGCTATGTCGTATCGGTTCCTCGGAGACTGCGTCCCAGTCTTGCCGGCATATAGAATGAGCCCGGACGAACATTGCAGGGTGTCATTAACCGGAGGTAGGATCTGATCATTGAACCAGTTCATGAACATTGTCTTGTTCTGCATGGCCTCATCCCAGGAGTAATTGGCAGCCCAAGCCCATCGTGCCAATGGGGACGGGTTTACGAACGGCTGACGACCGTCAAACTGTTTGGCATAATCTGCAAAGAATGGCTTAATCACCGCGTCGTCTTGACCCTTTCCAGTAAGGACTGGGTAAGTGATGTTGAAAGTCTCAGTGAAGTTGAGTCCGGCGTTGGGGTTGGTTTCGCGCATGCCCCAACGCTGAGCCACATTCAAAGTCCTCACGTTGCCACCCACAAACTTAGCCAGTGCGGTTGCGAAGTTGTTTAGAAGTAAACCGGCCTCAGTGCTGGAGTTGGGGTACGACACCGTCATAATCTTGGTCGGATACTTTGGCTTCGATTCCGCCAGAGAAGTGTAGTTGCAGCCGTATGTTACAGCCTGGAGTTTATCCCACAGCCTTGGGTCTCGGGCAAGGAAGCCAACAGTATCCAGAGGCTCAGATAGCGGCATGATATGATCAGCACTCACAGCACCGTGCGATGCTCTGTTGCCAAAGACGCCATTGACACCTGCAGGCAGCGCTTATACCCAAACAAACAAATCAAATGTAATGTTCGTATTTGATTATTTACCTCATTTCTCGCGCCATATTTAATTATTTAATAAATAATTAATAGATTTAACTGATTTCTTATTCGGGAATTAAATAAAGCTATTACGAAAGTCCTTATAGTACTAACTTATAGACTTTATTTTGATTAGCTCTTTTAATTAAAGAATTAACCTCTTATTTTTATAGTACTGCCGCGAAGCTAATTCTTAAGATATTAGACCTCCTCTAGTATAAAGGACCTTATTAATAATCGTTATGAGGTTAAAATTAACTTTGCGAGGCTAAATATCCTCTTATAATTTATTGCTATTATAAAGATTATAAAAATATTAAATATAAGCTTACTTAACGTTAGATAGGTTAGTTAATAGTTAATTTACTATTAAATTAGGTTAAGGACTAGCTAAGAAATAATTTATAAATAATATTAATTAAGCTTAGGCGCGTAGTTAATTACTACTTTTATTATTCGAGATATTAATTATTATTAGTACTATAAGTCTTCTATAATACTCTTTAGAATTGTAAGGGTAGTAAAAGTAGTTTATAATTATCATAGCAAAGGAGGAGGACTTAAATAATAGGGTAGAGGAGAACTTATTACCTTATTTATATACTATTTTTATTAATAATTATAGAGCCCCTTTTTTATATTAAATAGTTAGTAATTTTATTTGGGTATATCCTACCTCTTCTTTAACTATCTTAATCCTTACTTAGG